>CM029563.1:1386821-1425063 GCA_017309665.1 Coelopa frigida | reverse complement strand
TTTCTTAGCCTCCTTTTGCGAAATGAGTTCAGAGCGATTTTTTTCAACTACTCTTCTTCGTCTTCATCTCTTTCTCTTCGTCTTCATCTTCTTGTTCATTTCTTCCTCTATTTTTCTCCTTTTTCTTTTGCCCTGACACAATTGAAGAGGAAGAGGGCGAGAGAAAACGCAAGACGGAAGGAAGCGAGCAATTGGTCTCGACTGCGATCCGCCCCAGAGCAGGGCATTTAAAAGCCGCACGAATCTGGCCACCTTCCACGCCCACACTTAACCAACACACACACACTGAAGTCGTTTCTGTTTCTCCCGTCTTCTCTCCCCTCCCATCAATCCATCCATCCTTCCATCCATCCGTTCGTCTTCGATGCCGAGTCTGAGTCTGAAGTCATTTAAATAAAATACTTCGGGACGAAAGCAGAGCGAGTCATTTTTAAGATGTCACAAGGACGCCGGCGAGGACTCGTAAAGGAGACGGAGTGAAAGAGAGGGAGATACTTTGGTTGCGCGGGTGTAAGTGTGTGTGTGTGTGAGTGTGTCTGAGTGAGTGACTGAGTGAGTGTTTGTTGTTGGCGCGCGTGTTCGTTGTGTGGAGAAATTGCGATGATGAGGGCGAGGACGAAGAGGAGGAGGAGGAGATAGAGACAGACGGATGGAGCTGGAGGTTGTGGTGTTTGAATGGGTTCCAAACCGAACAACAACAATTACGAGAGCAACAAATATTTCTACAATCCAGAGTCATTACAACAACAATTACAACAACAACCAGAATGAACGCCAACAATTGCCACAACAAACACATCGCATTGAATTGATTGATTTATTGCGATTAAGGCCACCGTCAGCCAGCCTCGAGCTCTGTTGTTGTCGCCAAACTAAGCCTTCCATTGTGAGCCACGCCCCCTTGTACCTCCTCCCGTCGTGTGTATGTGTGTGCTGTGCTTTATCTGGTCCTTTATGAGCGTGTTCGTGTGTGTGCGCACAATGACTAATGTGTTTTTATTGGCAACAGCGCGAAGCAAAGGGAGTGAGAAGAAAGAGTGCGAAGGAGAGAACGATTTGGGGAAAGAGAGCAAAGAGATGAAGATAGAAAGTGAGGGAGACAGATGGAGAATGAGAATGAGGGAGATAGATGGAGAGTGTGAGGGAGACGGACGCGTGAGAGTGCGCCAGGATTTATTGGCCGCGAGCGAAGGAAACGAAACGAAGAAGCGACCGAGGATAAGGAGAAGAATCGTGGAATGAGAATCATTGAATGAGAATGAAGCAGAAGAAACATGAGGAAGGAAGAGAAGTTTCTCAGGAGGAGCGAGGGCGAAGGACGAATTCAGTTGCAAAAGGATGCCCCGCTTAATTGCAAGGATAATGATGCGATTCAAGCGCACGAAACTCGCGACCGCGGAGAAATTTCAACTCTTCAACTCGAATGATGTTTGGGGAATTAAGCAATGAAATCAGTTTTGCGGAAGGACATTCCATTCTCCATCTCATTCACTCTTTCATTGGTTTTACGACCACCTCAAGTTCGTCACTAATTATTCGTCATCGGGGCTCCTGGAGTCCTGCGACGACGTCGTCCTTGCAACGCATTCGCCAAATGCGCGTCGAGTTCCGGGAGGAATCGACAATAAAAAGGAACTGCTAATAAATTTCGAGGAAGAGACAGAGTGAGGATAGTGAGAGAAAGCCACTCTCAGCGATATTTCTCTCATACTTCTTCTCCATTTTTCTCTCTCTCTCTCCCTCTCTCCCCCTCTCTTCATGCCTCTCTCTATGCTACTCGCTTTCCCTTCCTCCATCGCCGCACATAAAATAAAAGTTTGCGGACCTCTAATGGACCAGAAAATGAAACTTTTCCGCTTCCCAAACCATGCCCCAGAGACCTACCTTAAGAGATTTCTTCGCTCCACTCTCTCTCTATCTCTTTCTCTTTCTTGTCCTATTCTATCTCTCTCTCTTCTCATTGAAGCTGCCGTTTTTTACTTTGGTCCGTCTGCGTGTGGCGCGTTTTTCATTTTTACTGCTGCAGTTGGCGCGAATTTGACGCTTGCCAGCAGTTGGTGCCACGCCCCCCTTTCGCCGTCCCTTTCGCCCACTTTTATGTTGTTGTTGATGTTGTTATTGTTGGTTTCATTTTCTTGTTGTTGTTGATTTCCTTACGACGTGTCCCTCATCGCTCTCATTAAGCGCTCGCTTAAGGCGCATCGCACAGATTAACTTCGAGGTGAGGAGAGTTTCAACGATGATTTGGAGAAGGAGAAGGAGAAGGAAGGAGGAAGTGAAAGAAAATAATAACAATGAAAAGTAAAAAGGAATAGAGTAGGCGGAGAAGAAGAAGCAGAAGCCAACCTGGTCTACGCTTCATTGCTGTGAGGTTTCTTGAGTTTAGACGAGATCCCATAACGGCTTCCGGAAAGATGAGATAGTAAGAACGAGAGTTTGTCGAGGTCGAGGTGTGGTGAGAAGAGGTGGAGAGAGAGATGACTCGTGGTGAGATGGAGTGTGTTGAGGTGTTTTGAGTTCGGGGTTGGGGCAGGTCAGGGGTCTCTTGATGGAATTTCTGCCTCCACGACCTCCACTTCGTCGTCATCGTCGTCCCGCGGGCTCCATTTGCGCAAATAGGCCAGCATGGGGCAATCGTTGGTACACGACGTACCTTTGACATGACTCTTAGTGAGAGTGAGAGAGCAAGAGTGTGAGCGAGAGTATATCTATAGAGCTTCTAAGTGTGAGTTAAGATAAGGTCGGGTGTGTGCCGTGAGATACGGTAGTATGCGTGCGGGACAACTTTGCGGTCGAAGTGGCGGAGGAGTCGTTAATAATGCAAAGGATAAGGGAGAGGAAGTCGATGAGGAGAGGAGAGAAGAGAAGGGCGAAGTGAGAGAGAGAGATGAAGGGGAAGATTAAGAGTAAGAGAAAATAAGGTGATGAAGAAGTGAATATAAATTGAAGTGATAAAATAGAACCAACAAAATAAAAATAACATGAAACCTTTGGGCTGACTGAAATCCGTGTTCCTTGATTTCCTTGATTCACAAACGGAAGCTTGTGGTTCTTTGAAGGAAACTCCTAAATATATCTCTCTTCTATCCTTCTACCAAGAAAACCAAGGTACGATCCTCAGATCCCTTTTCTGCACCTAAGCGAATTCCATCCCCACATGAATAATGAAAACGTTCGTTCCTCCTCCGATCATCCAAAGTCCCGAAAGTCCTCGCATTTCGATGCTGACGCCTCCATTTCGAACGGAAGCTCGTCTCGCTCGTCAAAGTCTCGTCCTCATGATGTTTGTTTCCGTCGTTTCTCGAAAATCCGGGAAAAACCTGGGCAGTATCAAAAGTGGGCGTGGTAGGCGGGGATTGTCGACGGATTGTTTTCATTTTGCATTTTTGTTTCGGAGCGATTCTCGAAAGCACGCGATTTGCTGCCTCCAAATCCGACGTCTATCGTTCTTGCTATTATTTTTGTTATTTCTATTATTTTTGTTATTTCTATTGTTTTTGTTATTGCTATTGTATTTTGGCCCAATGCATTCTAAGCTGCAAATGGCATCTGAAAAGCCTCCGTCGCCTCCCGACTCCGTCCAGGTGATGGTTTTTAAATTTTTAAGCACGACGAATGAAAAAAAAAATTGAAAAATCTCTACCGAAGTGGATTTTTCGAAGAGGTGGAGCTGTTTTGAAAATCCGGCTGAAAATGGAAAATTGTAATCAAATTTGCAAATTTATTTGCAAGGCACAAGAATAACAACAACAATTGTAGGGCTGACCAAACTGCGATTCGAAGGCATTTGAATTTTATTCCATTTATTTTGTGATTTTTCCCTCCTATTTTCTCTAAATTCTACTGCAACTAAATCTCCCCACCTGCTATCGCACTAAAACACACACACATGCTACCTCCCTCCCATATGTCTGTGTCCATGCAGAGCGAGAGACATGTGTATTAGTGTATGTTTGTGTGTGTGCTTGTATGAGGTCGCCAAGTGTTGCTTTGTTTTGCGGCACTCGGACGATTGCGAGCAATTTTTTAAGCCCAGCTGCTGAGCTCGGCTGAGCTGGAGTTGAATGAAATTATTCGTCAATGTCAGCGCCAGACGTTGGCAGGACTACGACCATCTCTCTCGTGCTCTCCCTCTCTCTCTCTCACTCTTTAACCCCATTCAATCTCCTCTCTCTCCCGTCAATCCCTTCCCCTTCGAGAGACCAACCAACGTTTTGTCCTCGCACACAGCGGTCACGGGCCACTCGCAGTCACATTCACATACTCATTCCCTCACTCTCACTCATTCTCTCTCTCTCTCTCACTCACTCAAACACATATGTCGAGGACACACGCTGCAGTGACGTGTGCAGCAGGATTTGGTGTTAGGGCTGGATTTGGACACGTCAACGCCAGGATTTCGGGAGAGAAGTGAACTAAGCCGATCTTATTTTTAGTTGTTAGTCTTTTTGTTGTTACTCTTTTCTGGTTGTTGTTCTGTTGTTTTTGAACTTGTTTTATTTGTTGTTACCGTCCGGAAGTCGAGGATTTGTTCCAGAGGAATTTTAATAAAAAAGTCAAAGGAGAAGAGGATGAGAGAATAGAAAGAGAAAAGGCGAATAAACATCAGTCATAAGTCATGGTGATCCAAAGCGAGTGTCACTCACTCAAACACACACACACACACACACGTTCTTCGAAGTGCGAAGGACAATCACTCAAAGGTCACTCAAAACAAAGAAGATGTCGCTCAAAGCAAAGAATATGTCGCTCAGATGAAAAACTCACTCACTGTCTCATGGAGATCGCATCAAGGGATATTGAGTTGACGGAGAGAATAAAATGAGAGTAAGAGAGAAAACTTTTTGAAAGGGAAAACTCCTTGAGATCTTCTCTTTGGAGGAAGATAGAAAATCACTCATTAGTCAATTGAGGAGAGAACGTGAAATTATTGTGGCTCTCGCCACTTAGGCTCAGGTCTTGATAATCACTCAATCCAACAATATCGATCGTTCAGATGCTCCGGCTCAATTCGTCATTTCAATTCTCCTCAGTCGTCCTTTCAATTGTTTTCAGTCGTCCTTCCATTTTATTCATCCAGGCTCCCAACTGTTGAAGTCCTAGTCCGTTGGAGACACAAAATTCAACCAGATTCCAATGTCCTTTTCTTATTTGACAACACATTGACAGCAGATGCCTACCACACAGACAACAACAATATTTACAACAACAACAATAAAACAACTGTCATGCACAATATTTTCCAATATCCTAAAATGCCTCCTTCACCATCCAACTTCAGCCTATGAACAAACCTCATGTCGACTGATGTCTCTTGCTGAGGGATTTCAGCATCAAGTCTAAGAGTGGGTTGAAAGGGAGAGGGACGAGAGGAAGGCGAGGCAAATCACTGCTGATTGCAGGTGCATTAGCAATTACAACAACAACAATTTCACAACATCATGACAACAACATCTGCAACATACCGAGCTTCAGAAGCAGTTGCTGCAGTTGAACAAATGCACGAACGATTCTCTCTCTCCCTTTTGTCTCTCTCTCTCCCATTCCCACCCTTCCAGGATAATAGCCACGGCCAGGATGCACCTGATGCTCGGGTCTGTGTCTGTCTCCACCTCCTTCGAAACCCTGTTGACGACTGCGTTTTGAATCCTGCCGATGATTTCGTTGTCGTCTCCACTCACTCACTCACTCACTCACTCACTCACTCACACATTAAGTTCTCCAGCCTGCCCACGAGCGAGTGTCGTGTGAGTGTGCGTGTGTGTTTGAGTGTCTGTGTTCGACCTCTCATTCGATAATTTCAACGGCCCTTCGTCCTCTGTCTCCCCCATGGCCATCGTCACCATCGTCACCATCGTCATCAACGACATCGCATTCGGGCAGAAGGACATAAATGTTCATCTGTCGACAGACGCTTTGGTCCTGGTTTGGGGTGAAGGCAGGATTCTGGGGATGAAACGAGTTACCAGGTGGGAAGGAAGCGAAGGTCCTGTGGATGGAGGAGACAGGTGTGAGACAATGGTGAGAGAAGCACGGCGACATAACGCGACGAAATATTGCTCGAAATCCGCACTCAAATCCGTCACTCGAAGGTGCCGTCGACTCAACGGCATCAGAGGCTTATAGTCTCTCTCCCTATCTCTCTCTCTATCTCTCTCTCTCCCTTTCTCTCTCCCTCTCTTCCATTGGACATCCATCGCTTCGGACCATGTTGGTTTTTGAAAAAAATGTCGAAATTTCGAAAAACAGAAAAATGTCCTTCGAGCCTTGAGCCTCCAGCATCCTGTGGATTGTGGGGCAGGAGGCGTGGTCCATCCCCGGGTTCTCTTTTTACTGGCGGATTTTCTCATCAGACCGACGAAGGATTTTTTAATTAGTGCAGCTCGAGCGACTCCGGTGCAAGTGAATTGCACGAAACAATGCGAGAAAACCAACAACAATTGTGTGGGTGTTTGTTGAACTCAAAGGCAACAACAACAGGAAGAACTATAACAGAAAATACAAAAACAACCATTACAATAACAACAAAAACAAATATAATACCAACAACACCAAACAGAGACATCTACAACAACATGGAGGAAACAAATCGAAAATGCAATGAAATCGAAAATACATTTGCCTCTCATGCTGTGGCAGCTGCAGTTGTTGTTGTTTCTGTTATTTTTGTTGTTGTTATTGTCATTGTACTCATTGTCGTCGTCGATGATGTTGTAGTTGTTATTGCTTTTGTTGTTGTTTTTGTCTCTGTTGTTCTCCTCTTTTGTTGGGAATTTAAATTGGGGCTACACGAAAATCGGCTCCGAATTCCATTTGCTCCCTCATGAACGCCTTTTACTGCATCTCCGCCTCTTTCAACCTTCGTCTTCTCCTCTTGCTCAGCCTCATCCTCTCTTCATTCTTCTTATCATTCCTTTTCTCCTCTTTTCCCTCATCGTCACACTGGGCTCACTTTGGCCCAGGTAGGCCGAGTCTCATCGTCGTCGTCCTTCGACTGCGACGAGAAACATTTTAATTTCCTAATTTAATGTCGCTCCAATCGTCCGCACAATGAGACAGACACAGGGAAAAAGGGACAGACTGATAGGGGATAGAGAGAGGGACAGACAATTGAACGGATGAACGAATAGACCAAAAGCCAGTCGAATAAAGGATGGATGAAAAGACAGACAGACAGACAGGTGGGAGTTTATTAATGTTGTCAACAGCATGACGAACGTGTCCTCACATTGTGCGTCCTTTTCACAAACACCTACATAATTGCATCGGGCTGCTCTCATTTTCTCTGCACCCTCGGATCCTCCCATCATCCGTTGGTCCCCCCTCCATCATCCGTCGGTGAGATTTTTAATTGCGTTGTTCATTTCAATCTGCGCTGCCTTCCGTCAGACGAGGCCGTCTCCTTCTCCTCGTATCCATCTCCCCATGGACGAAGTGCAAACATCACCGGGAGTCCTTCATCAGGAGCAACAGAGGCAACAGAAGCAACTGAGGCAACGGAGGCGACGGAAGCTGCCGCAGGACACGAGCTGAGGCAAAACGATGACGAATGGGTGCGGAAAAGATGGAAGAAAGAGTCGACGGAAGCCTGAAGGAGATGGCACAAAGCAAGGATCAGCATTCAGGATGCCCACTAGTCCTTTCTCTCCTTCTCTCATCTCTAGCCTTCTCTTCATCTCTAGCCTTCCCTCCATCACCTCCTCAAGGCAATTCACCTTCGCCTCAGCCGACTGTGGGTGCTCTGGTGGACGAATTAAGGACTTGCCCGAGGCGAAGGCGACAGCTCCAACGTCAGCGTCCAACGTCAGCGGCGGCAACGAAAAGCGCAGCATAAAAGATGCCATAAATTTCAAAGCTGAGCCCCTCATAAAACTGTGTGGCAACATTGCGCCGGCAACATAAATCTCGGCCATTGTTGACAATTAAAAATTCATTTGTTCGTCTTTTGTTCTTCAGCTCCTGTGCTCTTTGTCTCGTACTCTTCGAGGGGGCGGAGAGATGGGGGCGTGGCTTGTGTTTGTCCTTTGTGCGATTCTTGTTTTTATCGCATTCTCAAGTGCCATTCATTTGTTCGTCGGTCGCCTCTTCTCTCGCTCTCTCGCTCTTTTCTTTCACGTCTCGCTCGTTAAAATTCCATGTCACTCATACGACCTGTGTTTTTTTTCCTCTTCTTTGGGGTTTTCTGTGGCTGGGGATGTTTTACAAATTAATCATCGCTCATTTGCCTCCCACTTGATGAGTCCTCACCTTTTGTTTATAAGGAATAATCGCTCATACGCATGAGAATTTCATAGTTTTCCTTTTCATTCGAATTTTTCCACAACATTTTGCTTCTGGCTTTTACTTGAATGCCCCATGGAGGGAAAGTTCTCCAAGTGTGTGTGTCGTTGGATTGGTTCTGAAATAAAAACAACCTCAACAATATCTACAATAACAACGCACAACAACATCTACAATAACAACCTCAACAACGAAAACAAGACGAAGAACGTCGCACAAATAAACAAACAATCGACCAGAGGAGCGAAAATAAATACACTTCAAGTTATTTGTTGGCCAACGACAAATGGCCAAAAGCAGCAACAGAAACAATAACAACATCTTCTGGGGAAAATTGGTCAAATTGAAATCGAGTCTATTTGGCAGCAGAAGCAACGACAAGGTTGAGAATGAAGACGATGAGGCCCAGAGGATCCTGCAAGCAGTTAATATGTTTTGCGCGAGCTCGAGCGAAACTTGGCTGCATGACCAACGAAAACCGACTCTAGGGAAGAGGGAAAGAAGGATGAGTGAGACAGAAGTAAGAAGAGACAGAGACAAGAAGGTAGGAAGGGAGTTTCGGCTGGAGCTCTCGTCAATTGTTGGCTGTCGAGATGTCCGTTGGTTAAAGAGTTGTTAACAACGAGACGATGCCGCCGTTGGGGACCGTGGGGGGTCAAAAAGAGAAACAGAGAGGGAGAGAATGAGAGAGAGGAGGAGAGAGGGAGAAAGAAGGAAAAGGGGTCTGGCAGACGTTTGGACAAGTTTGGCTCTCGTGCAAAACTTTTGTTTCAATTTCTGTTTGTTTTCGAGGTTTCGAGTTTCAACGGGAAGTTTATTTGAAAACTTTGCCGAATCACAATTTCAGAGAGTTTTCTTTTGGCCCGCGGCGAAAGAGGAGGAGAGTGGAAGAGAGAAAGAGTGTGACGAAGGATAGGTCGACTAATTGAAACGCGAGCGCGAAACGACCTCGGAATCGCGAATGAAGGACCCCAGAGGGATCAGCGGATTATGAGGGACGCTTTTATAAAGCATCAAGTTGAAGTTCTGTCCTCGTGCAATGGTCTGTTAATCCCTGCGAGAGAATGTCTCTCTCTCGCGTGAGTAAATCACAGGACATCGACATCGTGTGATCATTTTTCATCGACCATAGCCGAGGATGAAACGGAAGAGACGAAGGCAGGACTCACAGCAATCGCTGTTGAAATTTATGGCCCGAGGATGGGATCGACTAAAGTAAACGAAGACAATCACACATAGATGGAAGCTACAAACACTCGTACACAGTTCGAGGCCACACACCCATACTCTCACACACACACACCAACCAACCAACACTAAAACACCCAAACACTTGTTCATGCGGTGGCAGCCGAGCGCGAACCAAGACAAGAACGAGACACGCACACAACATGAAAACTTAATTTGAACAGCATTTTATTTGTTTATTTGCCGACATATGTACGACTGTGTGAGTGGCGAGTGAGTGAGTATGTGTGTGTCCTTGCTTATCGTGGCTGTTGTTGTGGTGGTGCTGTATGGAATTCCCATGTCGCTGCTGAGGTTTTGTGGCCTCGCACCAGTTCGACCGAGACAAATAGACGAGGAGAAAAATAGAGAGAGAGAGAAAACCATGCGTTCACAATATTCTTTTTCTCCAATTCTCCAACTCCATTGTTTGTTGTATGCGTAGTCGTCTTTCTTTTTGTTGTTCTTGTGTTGTTCTGTCTCTCTCTCTCTTTCACTCTCTCGTCGGAATCTAATAAATGAAATCCCCAAAAACTGGAGGCGTTATCACTCGGTTGCCTCTGACCCACCATCTCCCTCTCATCCCATTGTACAAGAGGCCCCGAGGGATCTTCATCGACCTACGAAAAACTCGAGGAAAATTTGATTTTTCCCACTGAATGAAAGTGTTGGAGAAGGGAATGAAGAGGAAGGGAATGTGAATCATGTCTGTGTGTGAGGCCTTTATTTATGCACCGTCCTTCGAGAATTGGCTCCAATTTTGGCTTCTTTAATTTTCCGCACCCCAACCTCCATCGGCAGAAGGTCCTTCGACGAAGGACATGCAAAAGGATTCGGTTGCACTTCAGCGCTCTCGACCGCAACGAAATGCGTTGCATTTTAACGAATATAACAGGAAGAGGTGAAAAGAGAGCGAGATAGTGTAAGAGGTGAAGAGAGATGGAGATAGAGTGATGTAAATGAAGAGACCAGAACCAGACCAGGTCGAGTGCGTTGCCAAAATAAATTGACGTCATTATCGTTGGCAACGCCGACCGACCGGAGAGAGTGAGATTGAGGGGGAAAGAGAGAGAGGGAGACAGATTGAGGTTAAAAGTCTCTTCAGTTGCAAGTGTGGTCATTTATTTCAAAAAATCCAGACCTTGAAGCGATGTGTGCATGAATTTACAACAAGATGGATATAATGCATAATAACAACAATTTGAGGAGCCAACTAGTGCAAGAACAATAACAACAAGGGAAAAACAACGATGGCAACAACAACTACATCTCCAACAACAACTATTACCATCAGTTAAAACGCGGCTAATTAATTTGGCCGCCTTCACTCGCGGAATCAGCTCGTTAATATCAATCAAGAATCACGGCGAGGGCGCGAAGGGACCCGGGACATGGTGTCATTTATCGCAGAGCGGGGAGGTTGACTCGAGGGGGGCGTGGTCTAGCGATATGGTGTGAAATCGGCGGACAATAATTTAAACGTCACTCGGAAGGTGAAAAGCAATTACGTTGTCGTCTCGATGCGAGGAGGTCGACGAGGTGAAGTGGAAACCATGGATGGAACAAGAACTGAAGGTAGAGATCAATACGATAGGGGGTGAAGAGAGACGAAGAGGGAGTTGGGTAAAGTCTACGGAGAGCGGGGTGGAGTAAAATGAGCCGAGGTGAAGTGAGAAATCGCTGAAGAGGCGTCGATGTGACGGCCACCGAGAGTGACTGATTGTTGACGGCTTATTGATTTACGGTCTTTGGTTTTCGCGGACTCACGACTCATCGTCCAATCGTCCATATGTCCGTCCTTCCCTCTATCCGTTCTTCCATCCGTCCGCCCATTTGTCTGTCTCTCCATCTATTTATTTGTCTGGTTTGTCTCCTTGTTTCAGAGATTTTCAAGTGATTATAAAATTGATTGCTGTAGGTGAAATGGATGGCGAAATAAATGAAGAAATGAGCGAAGAAATAAATGAAGAAATGAGTGATGAAATGAATAAGGAAATTATTGACGAAATGGATTGCGAAATGAGTTGCAATCAGAAGACATATTGCAATCACTCGATGGAATCCTTGAGACTGAGGAGTTGAACTCATGTGATTGAGATTGGTTGACTCTTGCGATGAAACAATTGCCCCGAGGCGATTTAAGGACACTCGGGATCCTTTCCTTCGTCCTCCTTCCAATTATCTGTTCTCTTCTCTCTTTGCTCTTCATTATTTGCCATTCCCTCTTCGCCATTCTCTCCTCCTGTTTCATCCTCTGCTCTTCTCTCGTTTTTCTCTCTCGTCTTCGCCTTCTCGTGGAATCGCTTTAATTGCTCCCGCTTCCAAATCCAATTTCCAGCCGCTCTTCATTTAATAGAATCCTATCCTCATTTCTCCCACCCACCTCTTTCACCCGCCCCCTGTCACGCCCTTTCCTTGCTGTCGAATTGCGCTGCCCTCGTCGTCGACGTCGTCGTCAAACGTTTCCACCTGCCGTGCGCTTCAAAGGCAGCAACAACTGGGACGCGACCGCAAGCAAATTGAAATTGGATTCGTCTAAAGCAACAACAAGCAGAGTAACAACCGCAACAACAACAAATCCAACTACAAAATTAACAACAACAATATCCAACTGTGAAGGCGGCGGTCGCGTAGCCGTTGAAATGCATTCGATTTCGAATTCGAAATTTGTGAAAATTTGAATTTGAAAATCGACCGCCAAAGTAATTTGTTCGACAATCGACGAAGGCTTACGACGGAGAGAGAGAGAGAGATGGACAGATATATAGTCAGACAGACGGCAGACAGACAGACAGGAGAGGCGACGTTAGAAATAGACAAATGACTGAACGGACAGACACCTGGGGATCTACAGATAGCCCGACAGACATCCCAACATCCAAAAGGTGCTTTTTGCGGTTCTCGCTGTCGCTGACGGCGACGCTCTCGAATGGGTGAAATTGGTTGTTGCTATTTCTTCTTCATACTTTGTTGTTATTTTCGAGATTGTTGTTACTTTTGCTGTTTAGAATACTGTTGTTGTTTAGAATACTATAGTTGTTTGGATTGTTGTTGTTGCTGCGATTGGCATTGCTGCTACAATAGATGTTATTGTTGTTTTTTCCAATTGTCCCCGGGGGTTCCCGACCTCTCGTTGTCCGCCTGCTGCGGGAAAACAATTTCATCAGTCGATGTAACCGATGCAATCGAACCCTATTAGAATTAGTGGGGTTAAACGAAGGAGATGAAGGGGAAGAAGTTGGATTAAAAGGTAGAAAATGGGAGGTCGTGCTAAAGAACAAGGGACCGGAGTTTTAGGTCATTGGGAGAAAGTTCCAATCAATAAGAAGAAAATGTTTTAAAATTATTTAATGCATTAAAAAAAAGATGCAGATGACGGATAATGGAAAGAAAAGGAAAGAAAAGTTGGGAAAATGAGAAAGGGAAACGAATTGAAAATGATAAATCAAAACTAATGGATGGAAAAGTTATCCTTATGTATTTTTCATTCGATTTCCATTTGTTTCGAAATAATTTCAAATTATTAAAATAAATGATTTCAAATGACTTTAAATAATACAAAACGATTTAAAATTATTTCAAACAATTTCAAATGTTTTCAAATTATTTAAATGATTTCAAATTATTCCACTTATTTTCTTGCAATGCTTTAAAGGATTTCCGGGGATTTCCTTCCCACTATTTGTCACTTCTAAATTTACTTCAGTCCTTCCTCCTTTCTCTCTTCTCCCACAATCTCTTTTCTGCACCCTCCAACCCATACTTCTTCAGCTCCCAAGCGACCCGCAACAGACGCGTCGACATTTGACGGAATCCAGAGGCGCCTTCGGTGACAAGAAGAACCACTACCACTATTGTAGCAACAACAATAATAACAACAACGTAACAAGGGCAACATTGGTTAGAACAGCAGGCAACAACAAATTACACAACAACAATAAGAACAAGAACAAGAACAACATCGAGTTGATGGCCCGTCACTAGTTGGCCATCAAAGTGAGCGCTTTGTTCGCCGTTGTGTCGCCTGTCGCCAGTCGTTTTGCATTTCGCACTCGACGTCTAAGCCTCTATGGTGAACAGCAACCAGAACAACAACAACTAGAGTCGGCAAAAAAGTGTTGCCTCCTCGTGGTGTTGCTGACAAATACAAATGTTCCAGCAACATTTTGTGCCAAATTGTCTGCCAACTGCTTTGACATAAAATATGCTTTCTCCCAGTGTTGGTGTGCGTTGTTTCTGTCTGTGTGTGTGAGGGTGTATATGTGTGAGGTCCCGCCGGGTTCCCGAAAGGACTCGGCCTCGTAGGCATGTCACGGCAAAAAATATATGCGTCGGGATCTCCATCGTTTCATGGCGGGAATCTTCATGAGGTCGCTGTTGCCGTTGGCGGTTGGCACTTGTTGTTGTCTATTTCCTATTGTTGTCTATCTCATTCTCGTGGTCGTGGTGTTTGTCGTTGTTGTTGTTATTCTCGTTGCCGTTATTGCTGGTGATAAAGTGTCGCGCTTGAGTCCTCGTGACGCACCGCATCGAGGACCTCGTTTGTTGCAGTCGATTCGATGGAGTCGTTGATGTCAAGTTCTCGTCGGAGGAGGCTTCGCCTAAAGGGAAGGTTTCCAAACTTCAACAGCGATTCTCTTTCGGCTCTCGAGGGTCCATCGTGATTTTGCTCAGATTTCATTTGGGGTGTTCTCTTTAAATTCGGGGTCTCAAAGTTTTTCCTAATTTTTTGAAAACTATTTTTATAGAAAATTTTAAATTTGACAACATGGAATTATTTTAACAATTTTTTTTTTCAATCCTTGGCCTTTCTCTTTTAAACCTCTCTTGTATTCATTCATCACTCAACCTCCCTCTTTAAATAGCAACGACCTCCTTGTCTTTCAAGCTCCTTCTTCATATTTTCTTGGGTTTCCTTCTAAGGTTCTTTTATGCTTAACCTATCTAAGATTTCACGAGCCTCTCTTTTTTCTTCCTCCCACTACTTGTCCATCTTTTTTCTCCTCCACTTCCTCCATGCTCCTTCAGCCACTTCTTCAATCTTTTTCACACTCAGACCCGGTTTCAAAACCTTCCACATAAGACTCAAACCCAATACGATTCGACTTCGTTCTTTGCCTGAAGTTATGACGTCCTTCCGTACCGAACTATTTTCGGTAGGACTCATTTGCATTTGCCTTTCCCACGCCCCTTCCTCTCACCGCCCTCAGAAAGTCTCCCTTCTCTCATCGACCACCAAACCTCCTCATCCTTTCATCATTGGCCTCTTCCCCTTGGTTGATTATGAAAGTGCAATTGCAATGGAAATATTTGTAGGCCAAGTGAAAAGGGCGGTTGGAGTCGGAGGGGGCGTGGCCTTTCTGCAACGATTCACAAATTGAATATGATTAGTTTAGAAAGGGTTGTGTGGAGAGTCGGTGGGCTGAGGAAGGGGGCGTGGCTTCATAGTTTCTGGTTCACATTCGACGAGGGTCGTCGGGGGAATAGAATCGAAAAAATCCCAGGTGGGCGGTTCTCTCGCCACATGAGCGATGTGTTTGGCCTCTGCGCCGCAAAGTAGGCACTTAATTTTTCAAAAACCCCATAGTTCTCTTTCCCTCTCACTTTTCCTCATTTGCTTTGTGTCTTTCAAATGCAACCTAAATTTGGAGCTTTTAGAAAATTTGTGGTCGCAATGGAGAGCGAGGCCTTTTCAAATGGAATCCCTTGTCCTTGTCCCCCACTCTCTGTCCCCCTCTCTTTCACTCACTCACTCTTTCATTCTCTCTCCTTACTTCGTTCCTCTTTTCTATTTCTTTTCATTCACCTCCTGCTAGATCCTTTGCTCTAGTCCATTTTAGAATTTCGCACACGTTCGCCTCGAGTGCAAACACAAACACAAACAAACACACACTCACTTACACATAGGGCGCGATTGTGTGTGTCTGTGTGAAAGAGAGCGAGCGAGCTCTATTTCGCGATAAAACGATTAGTCGCCGTGATTGTCATCGTGGCAGCGAGCTTTTGGCATTCGTCCGCTTAAGAACCCATAAAGTAAATGTTCCCCTAATGCCCCCGATCCACTGGATCTTAGTCGCTCCCTATCTCCCTCTCTCTCTCCTTCTTTGTCGTCGTTTGCTTCGTTGGCCTGCAGGCAGTTATCGCACACATAAATACGTAATTCTTTTGTGTGCTCGGCGGCAGATCACAGGCCGGGGTCGGGAAGGACCAGGAGGCCACATGCATTTTTTATGCCGCAAGGACGTGAGCACAATTTTGAGGCATTAAATGAAGCATGATGCCTGGCGGAAAATAATCCCAGCATCGATGGCGAGACGAGACTAGATGAGACGATGGGCGGGGCTTCCGTCGAAGGCGGTCGCGGTGTCGGCGTCGTTGTTGTTGTCGGGGAGATCAACAGTTGAGAAGGCATCAAAGACTAGATGACGACGGGTGGCCGGAGGAGAAGATGGAATGAGGAAAATTTTGGTGACTCAGGATTCCCTTTGCATTGAGCCGACTGAACCGAAAGTAGAGGGAGAAAGTATCTTAAACATGGAGTTTGAGAGGCTCGTGGTGAATTTTCGTCACAGTTTAAAAAGCACTACAAGTCCTCAGTTTAAAAGGCCATGAAACTCCTCGTTTGAAAGGCACTAAAGCTGTAAAGGTCCTTGCTAGAACGTCTGAAAAGCACTAGGTTAGTTTGAGAATCTTGTTAAAAGCACAGGATTTTCCTTGTAGCAAACACTCGAAGGACTTTTTACAAAAACCACAAACTCTTCCAGTTCTTCTCAAACTCAGATAAAGGCAAGCTTTTATGGCAAGTTTATGGCATTAAATGTAAGGCTAATGTTGTCGTAAGCTCCTTAACATTGTTTGAGTATTCACAAGAATGTTGAAAGTTCGCAAAAAGTTCACTAAGGGAAGGATTCCCTTATTAAGAACCCACAAAGGAAGTTATTTATAACTGTAACGGAAAGCTTATTTAGATCTTAACAATTGTTAGAAGCTTTCTAAACTTCTGCTTATTCTAACATTTCGTTTTCACTACCAAAGCTATGTAAAAAAATCCTGTCGGGATTTTGTAGTAGTGCATGAAAAATTACTTTCAATATTTTCCGGTAGGTGAAAAAAAAGTTTTAGCATAGAAAGCTTTTCTGGATAAATCTACTTTCTACTGATGTTTTCAATCCAATTTGGAAAGAAGTTTCATGTCAGAAATTAGTAAAATATATTCTTTAGAATTTATTTTGAAATTCAATATTTTCAAGTTTTATAAAAAAAAGTCAATAAAATAAATTTTTATTTTATTTTTATTGAACAAAATTCAGTAATTGGAATTTGGAAATTTTTCTGGAAAAGTTACAAAAGAAATTTTTAGAAAAAGTTTTGGAAAAAATCTCAAAAGAAATTTGAGGCAAAATTTACAATGAAATTTTTGAAAAATTTTTCAAATAAATTTTTAAAAGAAATTTTTGGAAAAATTTTCAAAGTTATTATTAGTAATAATAACTTTAGAAAAAATTTTGACTAATTTTTTTTTCATTTAAAAAATTTTCAAAATAAATTTCTAAACTAAATATAACACAAAAATCCATTATCGACTACGATGAGACAGCGGCTCATCCTTTTTACGGCCCCTCCTCCACCCATCAACGATGACGCACTAAAAGGCGAGTCCTGGCAGAAACAACAATAAAATCTACTAACACATAGAAATAACAACAACAACAAGTCCGAGTACGGACGAACAACCTGTTGACACACATTCGACGAGGTTCATCCGATGCTCCAAGAATTCATTGCACGCAGGACGAACTGGGAACGAGAAAGAGAGCGAATCATGAAGCTCAGAGTAAAACGAAGAGAGAACGGCCACAGGGAGAGAGAAAGAACTACAGCTGAACGAGAGAATTCCATGAATTCACAAGGAGAGAACTCGGTGCAATCAACGAGAGAGAGAAAGAGAGAGAGAGTGGAAGTGACTGGAAGGCAAAAGAATTGCAGCAAAGTTTCTGGCTAAAAATTGTCGAGAGAACAATGGGTGAAAAATTGCGCGCAAAGGATGCGACACCTAAAGGACATGCTGGAGTCTTTTTAATGAAATCCAACCGAGGCTGAGCTGAGTTAAAACCCAATATTCGTTGCATAATTTTGGGAGCCCAACCACCACACCATCAATCGGCTCAACTTCTCCCCTCCATTCCCAATGACGGCCGGTGCTGGGCGCAATTTTGGACGGTTGCCAAGCCGCGCCCTTCGCACACACACAAACACCGAAACAAACACAACGACACATCGACTGAGGGCGTTGGTGAAAAGAAAGAACTCGGCCGAAACTAGGATCGAGCAACCCTTCAGTGGTGAACGTTGAGCAAGAAGCTGAAGAAGAGCAGGCATGCGATATGGACGCAGGACGATGGGACACCACAGAAAGGCCTATCATGATAGTGGATCCACTCTCCATCCCCCAATCATCCCATCCCATGGCCCTCGGAGTCTCCGGACGAATGGCGACTGAATCGCTGAAATTTCCTTAAGACTCGCTTCACCGAGCAGTGGCCGGAGGGCGTGAAAGAGAGGGCAAAAGAGGATGGTGAACGAGGGTTTGGGTGGACTTTTGGGTGAAGTGTGTCGAGTGCTCGCTCGAGTTAAAAGGATTTCCATGGCGAGCGCGATTAATGCTCGCCGTTGCGGTTGATTTGATTTCGAGTCGGAGTCGAATCGAATCGAGTCGGAGTCGATGGCGAATGGCGTGAAAAACATGAAGGGATCGGCAGCGGAAGGAGAGGAAGTGATAAAGGGGCGAAGAAGAATTGGGTCACATGTTGCCAGGCAGACAGACTAAACGAGAGAGAGAGAAGGACAGACAGATGGAGTGGCCAGGATACGACGACAACAACGCTGAAGGACACTTGTGAATATTAAAATTCAAGAAATAAATGCATTAAACGTCCAGATGGGAAAAACCAAGTGACCAGAGAGAGAGATGGAAGGAGTGAAAGAGATGAGTGGAATGAGGTTGAGGACTGACAGAAGAGAGATGGAAAGGCAGTGATAGAGATGGAGACTGTAGTGGGAGTGAAAAAGAGAGATTGGGATGAGAAGACGAGTTGGCCGGAAGCGACGACGACACTCGATTCGATTCGACTCGGCTGGCCTCGAAATCAGCAGCCATTCAAGGGACGACCGCTGGACCCTCCATCGTCCCCTCGACGTACATTCAACTCTTCGTCCAATCGTCCCTTCCTGCCCATAGTTCATACGTCCCTCCATCGTCCCCTTCATCTCTCCTCTTCAGCCCTCCATCAACCTCCCTTCATTCGATCTGCCTTCTGCTTTCTGCCGCCGGCCCACGCGCTCGCGCTCAACGAAATCCACGCAGAACTCTTGCCTGTGGCCGCGGACAATCGTCATCGCAAATTGATTTCGCTTCGAGCGGCCGGTCGGTTCGGATCGAGTGGTGAGGGGCGAGTGTTGAGGGGAGGCTGCTGGTTGAGGGATTGAGGATTGAGTTGAAAAGCAATAAAATACGCGAATCCGCTGCGGAATAAGATTTATGGAGTCGATCCCGGAGGCCCGAGGACGAACGATGGACCGACCGACCGACCGACCGAGAGACTGTTGAAAGAGAGGCCTTTGATGTCATCTAGTTGTTGTTGTTGTTCATCATGTTGTTATTGTTGTTTCATTGATGCCCATTTGATTTTTTACAAATGACCTCTTGCTCTTCTCCTCTTTCTCCCTTTCATCCACTCCCCTTCTCTTCGTTTTCAGTTTGTGTCCTGGTTTTTGTTGTTGGACAAGAGTTTTCCTGGAAGCTACTTTGACTTGATGCAGCTCTTGTTGTTGTTGTTCGTGTTGTATTGAATTTCATAATGATTGCGAAGGATTCGTTGCCTCCTCCTTCTTTTCCTCCTCCTCCTTCTCTTCGTCACCGCCACTCCACTTATCCTTTCAAAATACTGCGTTAACGATTGGAAATCTTGGTAAAAAGTCGTTCAGGCCACGGGAAAAACCATCGAAGCCGCCGTCGCCGCCAGCAACAATAACGACAACAACAACCATGACCACCACTGACATGAGGCGAAAAGGGGAGTTGGTCCATTGGTCTCTCGGTTGATGGAGGTTCCGGGGGGGAGGGAGGTTGGAATCCCGCCAGTGATTTCGTGCTGCGTATTTCATGGATGATTAAATTGTTGAGTGAATGGAAAAATATTTCCATTCGTCATTCAATTCATTCGCATTCATTCAATCATTCGTTTCAGTTCGTTGAAGCAGAGATGGATTACGTTGAGCCGTCGACGAAGGAAGCGTAGGCCAAGGGCGGCAGGAGAGGGGCGTGGCACAGGGGTGAGAGGTGGCTGCTTCGAGGTGTAGGTCGTGGAAGACGATGGAGGACAAAGGACGATGGTGGTAGAGATCGGAGGAGGATGAGAAGAACCGGGGAGGGCTTCAGAGAAAAGCGAATGTGGATAGAAAGAGCTAACGTGTGGTAGAAGGCAATAAAATTAAATGGCGGGACAGAAAAAGAGAGAGAGGGATCGAGAGTGGTGCGATAGACGAAGACCGATAAACAACAAAATGCTACGAAAAAAGAAAGGTCTCGAGTCTCGCTGAGATGAGATGAAAAGACCATGGAGGGAACGAACCATGGCTGACATATGTTGAAAGGACGAATGTCGAAGGTGCTGCTCTGAAGGTCGAAGGTCCCTCCCCCCATCAGAGAGCGTTCGCGGGGCTGATGTTTTTCCATTTTTTAAGTCGATCCCGACAACTCATTTAAATACCGACCGAAGCCGGGTGAAAGGAAGAGGTGAAAATAATTGAAATTAATCGAGAGGAGGTCGAAAATGGAATTGGGAAGGTTGTGAGATAGAGAGAATGAGAAGGAGAGTGGAAGGAGGATAGGGAAGGAGAAAGTAAGGAAAAAAAAATTCAGCGGACGAATGATGCAAGTCGAAGGAGGAAAACTGATTCAAGAAAATCAACTGATGATAAACATTAAAAGAAAATTGACTGTCAATTTGAAGAAGAATTAAATTTGATGGAAGCTAAAGCGATGGTGATTTAGTAAGGATTTTATATCCTGAATTGAACGATATACCGATCCTTCATCCCCTTCATCTTTTCTATTTTATTTCTCCCCCTGAAATTCCAATTGTTTAAAATCAGACCTGGGACGATGCTTCTGTTTGGGGGAACCAAACGGCGAATTGTGCTCGGTTCACTATGGAGCTCATGGGACTAGAAGAACTAAAATCACACGAGCACGTTACAGTGACACACACACAAACACACACATGCATATATACTATAGGTAGTACATCGCGAGTCAATGGCGCATGAAAACTGCTCCTTATGAGCCAAATTATGCATCAAAGGCAACGACGAGAGCGAGTAGTTCAACGCACACAGACATGGGTATGAGTACACCAATACACACACACATACACATTGACTACATGTGCTCCGAACGAACTTTCATGCACTCACACTAACACACACACTCGCTCCCTCGCGGAGACACACGTTCGTTGCTGCGCGTCGACATCACGAAAAGGATCATGTTCAGTGGGAAAAGCGACAACAAGAACAACAACGATAACTAAAGCAGTAATAACAACTAAAACAACAACAATATCAGTCACTCGTTATGCAAATTTGAAGGACGAAGAAAGTCACGAATCGTTGAAGGGTCGGCGTTGAGAATCATTTTGGGGGCGTGGAAGAGAGGGCGTGGCTGTTTGTTCAGTGCCAAAAACGTATCGATTGCATTTAACAAACGATCGGTAGTGGAAGCAACAACAACAATAAGAACAACAACAACAGAAGCTTACGAATATTACAAGAACAACATTTACGAATACGAATGACAAAAAAAAACTAGTATTACAAGAACAATAATTATTACAACAAGAACAAGAATTATTACAACAATAACTAGTATTACAAAAAAGTAATACAAAAACAACAATATTACACAAACAACAACAATACCAATTTTACAACAGCTTGAACGAACGACAAAAACAACAATGCACCGTTTTGTGTCCTTTTGAGATTTTCAAATTTTATGCAATGGATTGCGTAGCACACAAACACACACACAAACACAAGCATATGTCGATGACGTGGAGAACCCCATCGAACCCGTCTGAGTGTGTGTTTGTGTACGTGTGGGCTACATATATGTGTGTGCGTGAGAGTCCTTGTTGAATGCGCTGTCGTGCGTCAAGCAATGCTTAGTGAGCCTTGAAATCAATTCGGTCAAAGGATTTGCATGGCTCCCGATCCAACGACTCTCGTCACACCACTATCTTCCTCTCTCTCTCTCTCTTTCTCATACCATCATCATCATCCCCATCATCTCCCTTCCACACTTCATTCCTCTTCATCTCTGCACTTCTCTCTCTCTCGTCACGTCGTCGCTCGAGTCCATTTGTTGAGCAAACGAAGCCGCGCGGTGATCGTAGTTGTTTTTGTTGTTGTTATTATTGTTGTTCTCGGTTGGAGGTTGACCAAAAAAATTCACCGCCTTTGAGCCGAATCGAAAATTCGCTGCAGCTGAGAACGGCATGCGGAAGTCGCCTTCGGGCAACGGATTTCATTGAAGCAAGATCGAAACGAGGGAGTGGGAACGATATTTTCCGAATCCTTTGAGCCAGTGGCACTCGAGCACCAGTGAGACGAAGCGAAGGGAGGCGAGTGAGAGAGGAATGAGGAGGAGAGGAGTAGAAGAAGAGCTCTTCAGAAATGTCAACGGCAAAAAGCTTCGATACTTCGTCATAAATTCCAAGCCAAGCGGGGAGTTCGCGAATGATTCTGTAAAAGGACAGCGAATGATTCGGCCAACGGACATCGATGTCCAAGTCGATGATGAGGACGATGACCATGTCCAAGTCGATGATGAGGACGATGTCAATGTTGATGTCCATGTTGATGCAGATTTCGATTCGGCTGAAGATGTTTTCCACGCTGCCCTCGGCCTCCTTGCGGCGGCAATTAATGGCCGGACTAGAGAAAGCCCAAAACCTCTTGCCACATGTGGCTCGCTCCAGGCAGACGGAGGAGGTGAATGAAGACGAGCGGAAACGAACGCGCGAGGACTTGAGGCCGGCGCCTAATGGAAGCCAGGACATCATCGTCGTCGTCATCGGCCTGTAGGAAGGGAGTGGAACAAGAATCTGCTTTAAGCTCCAAGTAAGCTTACGGCCTTAAGCGGCTTTTTCTCCATCGTCGTCGCTCGTCTCTCGTCCTTCGTCGGCCCAGACGAGCGAAAAAATGGACCCGAACAAACACTGAAAGGAAAACAGAATTTTCGCAGATTTATTTTTCAATCTTTCCATTCTCCAATTCCTACTCTTTTTACTTCTTCTCCTCCCCCTTTGACTCCTTTTTCTGCCTCTTCAAAGTACTCTTTCAGAACCATATGAAGCAATGGTTGGAGCTGATGTTGTTGTTGGTGGTGTTATTATTGTTGTTTTTATTTCACACCTCTACAACAACAACAACAATAGGAATAACAATAACTAAAACAACAATAACTGAAACAACAATAACAAACAGAACAATAACTAAAACAACAATAACAAGGACAACAATGCGATTCTAGTGCCAAATCCTCGCTTTGTTTACGGCTCCGCTTCCGCCACGCCCCCCTCCCACCACTTTCCTCCTTGAGTTTATGGAGCCTCTTCCTCTTCCTCCTCTTCTTCTTCTTCTGCGTCGTGTTCCTGTTCCTGCTTCATCTTCTCACACCTTCGCATATGAGGAGGATGCAATGGAGTCTGGAGTCCTTTGTGTCGCGCTCTATGAATATTTTATGCGCTTTCAAGGTTTTTTCTCACAGTGTTTTTCGTTTCTGTGTGTTATTCTTCTTCATATTCTTCTCCTTCCCCTTCTTGTTGTTGTATTTTCACTCAATACCGTGTTTTTTTCTCCACCTCCTTCTTCATCTTCGCTTACTTCCGCTGCTTTATTTTATTTCCGGTTGTTTTTCTATTTGCGATGCTTTTGTGTTTGCATTAAAGGACTTAATACACTGAGTGGGAAAGAGAAAGGGAGAGTAGAGAGAGAGAGAGATGTGAAGAGACTGTGCGAGAGAGACTCCTACGAGTGTGGAAAATACTCCCAAGAGCATGAGAGTGTGTATGTGGGAGTATGTGAGTGTTTACATTTGATATTTATGATGATTTATTTGAAAAGCGAATAAAAAAGAAAGCAACAGAGAGAGGGAGAGGGGTAGCTGAAAGAGAAAGAAATAGAAGATCGTTGAGACTGAACTCAACTCAACTCAATAATCAACTGAACTCAAAGGATACAAAGCAATTATTGTTCGCCTGCCATTTGCGAGGATTTATTGAGGATTTGCAGCTGCAGCTGCAGAATTATTGGAAAATAGTTTTAATGTTCGACGATGGAAAATATGAGAAAAACACTGGAATAGGAAAAAAATACGGGTATAACGAGGAGACAGGAAAAACAGAGAATAAATAGGAGAGGAAAAAACTGAGGAAAAAACAGGCAAAAAATAAAAAAAAATAGGAAGTAGTACAGATAAAAATAATAAGTAAGAGATTGGATGGAAAAATAATAAATGAGAAATAATAGTGTAAAAAAAAATTAAATTGGCAAAAATAGAAAAAATTTTAAATATATGAAAATAAAAATAAATCGTTTTGATTAAATAAACGCGGGAGATAAGCTGAAATAACAGCTCAAGGTTATGGAAGGTCAAGAGAGAAATTAATTTGCTCCTTCTCGCATTGAGAATCGCATTTTATTTCAATCACCTCTATTTTGTTGTTGATTTTATCACTGAAAGGATGGAAGGGGGTGTTTTGTTTCCGAAGGATTTCCAATGATTTTTATCCCACGGCGAAAAGGGGCTGAGGAACGAATTGAGGATGAGCCGAAGTCCAACGAGGAGGACTGTGAGAAGAAATATAATTAATATCTCAATGGCAATAGTGTGGAAGGTGGGATTTACTATGATAGATAGTAGTATGAGAATGTTGTTCTTCCATTGAGGGATTTGATTTTTCGTTGAATCGAATTTTTATCACTTGCAAAGAAAGAGAAGAAGGAGAAATTGTAAAGAGAAGTGAATGAAGGAAAAGATTATAAATATAAGCTCTAAAATGATTGGAATAATTATAATGTTTGTTGGACAACTGTAGTTAAAAAAAGTGAAGCTTTATTTAAGAAAATCCTTAGAAAATTTGCAAAACAACTCTTTATTTAAAAAAAGCTTTAGTTTATTTACAAACAATTTTTTTTTATTATTTTATCATAATTTTTTATTATTTACAAAAGAAGATTTTCTGTTTAATCACAGAGAAACCTGCGATAGACTGGGAGAAGAAATTTAATTAAAAAATATGTAATAATTTTTCAAGACTCAGTAAAAATAAAAGAATAGGAAGCAGGGGAAAATTAAAAACCTAAAGGCATGAGAAATTTAATACCACTGATTAATACTATGAAATTCCAAGATGATGAAAGAGATTGTATGCAAATAAGCTGCAGCTAAAAATAATAGTAATTTAAGACCACTGGGCTTGCGGAGGATATTAGTATAATGCTTGCCTATTCGTCCGAAATCTCTATCTCTGAGAAATGATTGAGAGGTTGCACCATCCTCCACCTTCGTAGAAAGAAGATGAAGCTCGAGACCTCAAGAAGAAGGAAAACGATTCCTATCCGCGAAGGGACAGATCGATGGATGGATGGGTGGAAAGACGGATGTTCGGCGGGAAGGATGGATGGATGGTTGGACGGACAGATCGACGGTTGGTTGGTTGGGAATCCACAAAAATTTTTCATTTGCTTTTAATGAGGCAATTCCTGGCTGATGGCTTCTGGCTCCATCATCTGCGGCAGGTGTGCGGTCAGACCGTTTGGTGGGCGGGAGTCGTGGGGGGCGTGCCCGGAGGAGTCATGGTAATTGCGGTTAAGCTGCAGTGAATCGCAGAAATTCCCATGGCATACTTTTGGCGCAACTAAATTGCGAAATGATCCACGGCGAAGGAAACCGAGGGAAGCCACAAGAGATGAGTTGAGGAGAGAAGGATGAAAGGGAGGGAGAGAAAGAGAGACAGGAGGGCAGACAGAGAGACGAACAGCTGCCATGGCGGATGCCGACGGCGCGACCAGGACGAAAACCTCAACCTGAGGATGAAAAAAAGGAGAAGGGAAAATATTTATTGTTGTGAATAGAAGTTGCAACTTATGTTTAATTGAAATCACAAATGGCTGGAATATTTCAGTCCCTCATCTCTCTTTCTCTCTGCGTTTTTTGTTGTTGTTGTGAGCTTATTAAAACCACCGCCCACAACAACAACAATAACTGACTCTGACGACTATGAATGAACCTCGGGGATTCTCTTCTCTTGTTCTTCTTCAGGTTGAGCGATGGAATTTTTTAATTTGTGGCTAAATGATGGCTACCAACAACAGCAACAATAACTACTCCAGGGATGTTCCCTGGACAGTTGCCAGTGTTGCCAACGCTCGGGTTTCGTTGGCTTTAATTTCGCTTGTTGTTTTTCTCGACTTTAAAACGAAGGCCATCGGAGTCTGGGTCGTAGTCGGAGTTGAGGAGAAACTCGCGGAATTTTATCCTCATAATTTATACAACAGCCACCCGCACACACGAACACAGACACACACTCATACACTGGAATACTCATACATAAACATACACACACATGCGTTGACTCGCTCATAAACACACACATTCGCGCATATTTTCTACCAAACTAACCATAAATTCCCGTCTCGAAAAATAATGCCGTGCGCCCACTTCTCTCTTTCTCTCTCTCACTCACTGACTCTTTCACTCTCTTTCTCACTCTTTCTCTATCATTCTTTCTCTCTCACTCTTTCTCCGTACTTCTTTCACTTGTCTCCCTTCATCTCTGTTTACGCCGATTCCTTCGTCCTCGGTTCAGCCCGCTCCACCTGTCGACCCCACCCCCTTCGACCCATCACAGTCCCGCCCACTCCACCTTCCACCACGCCCTCCGCCTTCTCGCCTCGACCCACCGTTTGACGCGCGTGCCGTACCGTGCGGCGACTGGCGTCGACTCGCGCTGTTATTCAATTGAGATTAAAAATAACAAATTTCCTGAAACATAAAATTATGTCGCACCTGCTGCCACGCTGCGTTCACCCGGCAGCAGCGGCAGCAGCTTCTGTTGCCATCAATTGATGTTGTTCTTGTTGTTGTCGTCCCTGTTTTGCATATTGTTTAAAAGAGTTGTTGTTGTTGTTGTTGCCACGACTGCTGCTCCCCACGGAAACCCACGAACTGGGTCCGTCTTGAGACTTCCGAAGAACCTGTGCTTGATTTCTATACAAAACTAGAGGAAGATGAAGTCGCCGATGAAGAAAATGTGGAAGATTTAGTGGAAGTAGGGGAAGGAAGAAGTCAAGATGAAGGGAGGTTGAAGAAGAAATAGAAGAAAAGGTAGTAAAAGTAAAGGTAGTACAAGAGAAAAGGTAGAAAGAGAAAGAAAGGGAAAAAAGGATGCCACGAAATGTTGCCGAACGAAGGCAACGACGACGAATTTTAATGACAATTCAATGCGGTCGCTCTGGGGCTTCATTCAATTCCCAGACAATCCGGGTCCATGGAGTGGGCGACGGATGGGTGGCAGGGGGAGTGGCATGGCAAGTGGGCGGGGGGAGTGGCATGTCAGGTGGGAGGCACGACATTTGTGTTCGTTTCCCTCCCATCGTCGTGATGGATTCCTGAGTTATTTAGTGGCTTCTCTTCTTCTTATTGCTTTTGCTCTGCCTCGCAATTATTTCCGCAATTGAAGCTGCCTCCGTTGTTGAATCGTCCTCTCCTGCTCCCCTGCTGAATCGTCTTGGAATCCTGATTATACCTGGAAATGCCTGACTTTTCTTGCTATTTCCACGAACAACAACCTGTGTCCATGTCCTTTGATCCTTTGGTTTTCCCCTTAACTATTTCCAACGCCATTAGATGGCTTCGATTTCTTCTTTTTTGGCTCCCACCCTCAGCTCATTTCCTATGAAAATAGATCGAAGTTCTCACAACACTTAATATGATATCGGGAAGGACTTCTTGCTTTCTCCCGCTTTTATTTTTTTTCTAGAATTCTCTCTATATAAATCTTTTTTTTATATATTTTTATCTTTATAAATCTCTCTATATTTCTCTCTTTGAATCCTACACACTATAATTCTCTCTTTCGATTTCATTGCTTCGTCCCACCTGAAGGTTTTCGTCTGAAACTATTTTTATGAAAATTGTGGACTTCGTTGGAGGTCGATTGGCGTGGGTTGGGCGTTTGTGTCGATGAAGGCGGATGGGGTTGGTTGCGGAAAGCCCCGCGTGAAGGTTCGAAATTAAGTTTGCGCAAACCTCACAAGAACCTTGAGAGTTGGGAGCGAGTGATAGAGTCAGGGTTCTCGGAAGAGGCTGCGGGCTGGAGGTGGGAAAATAAACAAGTTGCTTGGCTCGGGAAAAAAGTTGTGGAACACGAGGAACAAAAGACAGAGGAGAGAGAGAGGGAAGAAAAAGATGAAAGAAGATGGAAATTCACCGCAGCACAAATAGGGTACAAAAAAGTACCCACAACAACTAAGGCAACAACAAGAATAGCAGAAAAAACAACAAAAACAAAAAACATCAACGAGAACGACGAGCATCCGAAGCAGCAGCAGGAATTTCATAACAACAATACAACAATAACAACAACAAAATTACACCAACAAAAAACAAACTCGACAAGAAGAATCTAACAACAAAATTTATAATGAATCGGTTACCAAGACAACTACAACAACATATCAAAAACGTGAGAGAGGGAGTGAGAGAGAGATGGATAGATGAATGGATAGATGGATAGGGAGAAAAATGTTCCAACTGTTGATGATGTTGTTGATGTCGATTTTTGTTGCTGCAGTGATTGTTGTTGCATTATTTGATGATAATATTGATGGTGATGATGTTGTTATTTTGGCTGTTGTTGTTTTTGATGTTTTTGTTGTGGCTACCTTCACTCCTCATCCAACAATAACAACAAGAAGACTCTATAAAAACTCGAACCAAACAAACGACACGCGCCCAATCAAAACGACCCATGGCGAGGGAGGTGATGAAGCTGACGAGGAAGACAATGATGATGATTATAATGATGATGATGATGAGGAGGTCGCAGTGAATCCTGACGACGAGGCCGTTGAGGTGAAGTGGGCCGAGCTGAACCAGAGCTGGGCGGAAAGAACCGAAGCGAGGTGGATCGAGTCGAGTCGGAGCAGTCGGCTCGCTTCGGGTCGGGTCGTGGGAGGACAAAGTGGCTGCGGGGTGGGGGGATTGACGATGTGAAGCTGGGGGCTCGAGACGGTTGCCTGGGAACGCAACAGTTCACCATGGAAATAATTCATCATAATTGCGATTGAGTTTTATGCTCGGCGAAGAGCCATCAACAATAACGGCAGAGGCAAAAGCAGCAAAAAACAACAAAAACAACAATTACGGCAACAAAAAACCAACAGAAAAAAATACAAAGAAAACCAACAAAAAATCACAACAACAATAACAACAACAGCATCAGATCAACATCGGCAGCAGGGGAAAAAAGTTTTATTTGCTTGAAAAATAAATACCGAGAATAAGAGGAAGCAGCTAAAAATCTCTACTACTTAATTTTTGTTGTTGTTGGTTTTGTTATTGTTGTTATTGCTGCTGTTGTACTGATTCTTATCGATGTTTGTATTGTTTATCCTTATTGTTGTTGTTTGATACTCTTCTGAATGGCCAGGTCTGCTCCTCGAATCCCACTCAATTAGTAATTTTTTGTAAATATCTCTTTATTGCTCCACGGGATGAAGATCGAAATCGGTAGAGAAAGAGTGGGAGTGAGACAGGGAGAGAGAGGGAGAAAATGGAAGTGAGAGGGAGAATGTGAGAGGACGAGAGATATCAGTGGAGATAACAAGAACAACAATTGAATTTCAGTGAAAGATTAAAAAAGATATGAGACCAAAGTAGAAAAGGAAGAGGCGGCAACAGAAGTGAATGGAGAAAGGAAAGGGAGAAAATCATGAGTGGGAATCAGGGATGAGAATCGTAGGAGGGAGACGGTGAAAGAAATCAGAGAAGAAAATCAAGGAAGAAAAAATCAAGGGCGGAGAATTATGGGTTCAGCGTAGTTGTCGAAGTTTAAAACTCGACATCAGATGGTGAGGATAATTATCACAGGAATCTCTGCAGAATTATGAACCAAACAACTCTTTAGAAAGGATACTCGAATCCTACCACAAGACCCCAACACCATGGCAACAAGTCTCCTTTGGTCAACTCTTGGCTCAGCGCCACCTTCAGTTTCTTTCTCCTCCTCGTTCTCATTCTTTTCTTTTCCATCTCTCCATCTCCAGGGAGAAATCTCTTTCTCTCAGATTTTTTCCTCTCTCTCACTCCTCCTCGTCCTCGTTCTTTGACGCATGGTTATCTGTCCTTTTTGTCTATTGCTCTACTTTCGTTTTATTTTTATTCTATTTATTTCTCGTTTTTTGCTGAAACATAATTGACAGCTCTACATCACTCTCACCCTCATTCCATCTCTCCATTATTCTCCTATTTTCTCTCTCCCTCACTCTCCCTCTCTCTCTCTCTTTTTCTCCGCCTCTCTCCATCTCCCGTTCTCTCACCATTGCCCGTGGTGTCCTTCATGTGACACAATTGTTGTCAAGGATACGCACTCAATTAATGTCCGCTTATTGATCCGCTTTTGTGTGCTCTCGTAGTTGTTGTCACAGTTGTTGTTGTCACAATTATTGTTGTTGTACCTTTTGTTGTTGTTGTTGTAATACCATATTTGCTGCCCTCGTTGTAGTTGTTTCTGTCATGTTCAGCGTCCTCCGTCTCGTTGTTGTATTCATTGGGAAATCTCCTCTTATTTTGATGTCAATTTGATTTCTGATTCCCTTTCAAACGGTTGCCCCATTTACTGAGTCGACGCTTTCTCCTTCCCCTCTTTCACCACGCCCTTCTCATATTCTCTCTTCATTCTCTCTCATCTTCCCCTCTCTGTTTTCTCCATCTCTCCTTCACTTTCAATGAATTCCAATTGAAAAGTTTTCGCTTAAAAAGCGATTCGTGGTCGTTTCTTCGCTTCAACGAAGTTTTACTATTTTTTAATAAATTAGTTTCGCCCACACAACGACAATGGGACGAACCACCAACAAGTGGAAGTGGACAAGAATGAGGAAGGAGAAGAAAAAGAAGGAGAAAAAATTGAAGAATAGGACGAAGCCCAGGACGATCTTGTCCTGGCTGCCCTCCATTAGCAAAGTTTTGCGTTTCGCAAGAATTTGTCAGCATCAATAGTTGGCCAAAAGTTTGTCGAGAGAAATTTTCTGGGTTTTTTCTCCACCAAGTTGTGGGAGTTTTTGGTTTTCACATTCTTGTTATTATGGTTGGTTTTATTGTTGTTGGTTATTATTGTTGTTGGTTATTATTGTTGTTATTATTACTGTTGTTGTTTCTTCACTGACCATAACCGATGCTGCCAGACCTTTCATGACTTTGGTTTCACATGATCTAATGCAGGATTCTGTCAACAATTCAACAATTCACCGAGTTCTTCTTTAAGAATATTTTTAATAACAGTTGGAGTTTGGCCATCAGCCTGGAGGGAAAGAAATTATGGGAAGTTCTTTTGAATCCCGATTCCGATCCCGATTCCCATCCATCAGCCGTCAGTCGTCAACCATCAGTCGTCAACCGTCGACGTCGACATCGCCGTCGTGAGGAATTGATTCGATTTGCGCTTCACAAGGCGCAAAATTTGCATTTCCAATCAGGACGAGAGCCGCCGCCGCATAATCAGCTTCGCCCCCCAACATCTAATGACAGAGATTTCAGATTTCGGCAGAAGGATATGCGAAGGATACGCGCAGGATACGCTCAGGAACCGCAATCGGAGCCGAAAATTGAATGAATTAACAGGAAGAAAGCAAGGGAGAAAGAGTGAGAGGTAGAAGAAGGGAGGGAGAGGTAGATAGATAGAGCAAGAACGAGAAGGAGGATGAAAGAGGGAGACGGCATGCGTGTGGCTGACGGCGACATTGAAAAATACCGCCGACAAAGAAGTCAGGAGTCTTTGAATAGCGGCTGACAGTTGCCTGCGATTGATGGATCCGGTTGAGGCGACAGAGGGAGAAAGAAGAGAGAGATGGAGTGAGGGAGATGGAGTGAGCAAGAAGGTGTGAGGGATCCGGATGAAGACGGTGTGAAGGAGTTGGAGAATTGAGTTGAAGAAGAAAAAGCAGTGATTGCTCCGACAAAATCATTTCGCCGGAGACGTTGCCGCAACATGTGAAGTCATTCTCCATCTACATCTGAGGGCTTTCGTTCTCTTCATCCTTGTCGTCCTTTCGTCCTTATCCTCATTTTTGTCCTCTCGTCTCTGTCGTTCTCTCGCAATCCTCATTTTTTCGTCATCTTCGTCATCTTCGTCCTCCACATCCTCTCATCGTTCCTTCATCGTCCTCATCCTCATCTTTGTCCTCATCGTCATCCGTCGCTTTCGCGGCTGCGTTTTTCATTTGAATAATTTTTTGATTTGCCCGCTGACAAATGGCGCTGCACCCGCGAAGACGGCGCTTTTTCACATCCTCACGACGACTGGGACCCCCATGGAGCCAGTCCTTGCGCCATCGTCCTCCTTCTCTTGGCTCCTTTTGACAGTCGCCATCAGCCGTAGCCGACGTCGTCGTCGTCGTCGTCGCGGTGGCGTTAAAAATGGCGCCCGATGCGGCTGCGTTTAATATGCGTCGCAGCGGAAATATGTTTCCCGCAAATGCAGCTGCCACGCCCCCTCTGAACCGCGCCCCCTTTGACCTCACCTTCTTTTCGCCCAAAGACCTCGACGTCAGGTTCAGAAACCTGATTAAATGCCAGCCATTAGCGCCAGGACAGCGCTGACAGGGCAACTGTAACAACAACAACAACAAAGAATTACAACAAAAATATCACCTTCAACTACAGCAACAACACCTTACACTACAACAACTACACATTCATTTTACAACAACAACATTGAGACGAACGAAGAAATTGAGTGCGAAAGTTTTTGCCATGAATTCAAATTTAAATTCAGTTTCCTTTTGATTTCCGGCGACCGCGCGCCATGTTTATTTGCATTTGAATGCGGGACAGAGGATGTCGGAGGAGGATCAGGGTCGGGAAGGGGCGTGGCCGTCGGAGGATGACGTCTGGCTGGCTGCTGACTGCAGCGCGAATGCATTTTTCTTCATTTCAAGAAAAGAAGAAAGGTCGATGGACCAGGAGGAAGGACGGCAAAGAAAATGAGGAATGAGGGGCGTGTGGAAGGTGGGCGGGGCATCTGGATGATGTCGTCAAAAATCTGGCGCAAATTGAGTTCTCGCTAATGTCAACAAATGATGGCAAATGTAGAAGAAAAAGGAATGGAGAAGATCGAGACGATTGGGTCGGTATTCCAGAAACGAAGGCAGGACCTTCGATTCCATGAACTCACGCTTTGATTTTTGATCGCTTGAAACTTCCTCTCATCTACTTGTTTGCAGTTTTCAATCGAGTTGTGGCAAAAACCGCACCTTTTCCTTCCATCTTCCTCCCACTACTCCTCCTTTTTGCTCACCCACTCTTGATTCATTTAATCTCCGTTCGATGCACTGTTGCACCAACAACTGCATGAATGATGATGCAGAGAAGAATAACAATAACAACAAAAACAACAATATACACTTGAAATCGAATCCTGAATCTAAAATCAAAACTCCAACTAGTAGTCGTAGCTTGAACCGAAAATCAAAACTTGAACTCGTATTCGAAGCATGAACTCAAAATCCAAGCTCGAACTCGAAATCCGATTCAATTAGATTCCTTCCTATTTTTGGAGGAGCTTTCTCGAAGTTAACGAGCGAAAACGCGTCAAGAGCGGATCCTAATTTGCCGACTCTATTTTCCATCGATGCAGCTAAAGATCCTACTTCAATCGAGTTCTCTCTGTTCTCTGGAGTGTGAGCGACGTAAGCAGCTTAAGCTCAGTTTCGAAGAGTTCCTTCGAAGAGTTCAAGCGAGGAAAATTAAAAAGGAAGATGGGTGTTTGTGATAGTCATCTGAGGAAAGAAGTTGTTTATTCTTCTATCTAAGTAAAAATTCTATGACTACTTGTTGTTGATCCTCTTTATTAAGATCTGTGATTCTTCTACTGGGATAACATTTGAATTATTTCATGCTATTGCGAATGAAAATAAAAATTATCTGATTTTTATATTTTAACCCTATTATAATCACCTATTTCATTCATTATCACCACCTTCTAATGATCTCTTATATTACTCTCCCAATTGATCATATACTAAAACTATTTTTTCTCTCTCTCTCATTGCAGGTATGTACATAAAAGCTTCCCAATTAAATCGCATTCTCGAACCGTCGTCTCTTCTCCATTCCGGTGAGTCCTTTGTCTGGGTATGTTCGGGGGTTTGAGAAGTTGACGACCATGAAGCATTTGAAATGTTTCCACACAAAATCCAAGGCGCAATTAAAATCGCACAGCGAGCGAGCGAAGTCTCTAAAAACCACTTTTAACGTCGAATCCTCGACTAGAAGGATCGTATAAAACATGTTCTGTTTGTGCCTTGTGCAAATCCTGGCAATTCGACGTGAGGCATCGGTATTTGAGCCGCTCGTAAAGGAGACACCAATATACAGAGTGATTACCGTGGGGCACAGTGGGTTGATTTCAGATTGATCAAAGAAAAGCATAAATTAAATTTTTTTTTAAAATTCGTTTTTATTTTTTTTATAATTAGTTAAAAACTAATTTTGTATTATTATTCTTTTTGTAAGAAATTTTTATGAAATATTTTTTATATTTTTTTTTAAAAAAAAAATTTTTCCATAAAAAAGTTTACGAAATTTGCCAAAAAATTTTTTAAGATATTTTACATACAATTTTTGTACGAAATGTTACCAAAATATGTATTTAAAAAAAAAAAAAAAATTAAAAAAAATTTTCAAATTAAGCTCCTGATTCGATTTCTTATACATTGCTTTAAAAAAATTATCTATCAATTTTTTCCCACCATTTTTCATTGTGTATTTCGTCCCATTTGGTACTTCATCCTTTCGCTCTCTCAACATAATGGATTTCAGTACATTTTAATTACTTAATTACAACAACAATTAAACTCCTAACAATAGAAATTTTATTAACGTCACAGCGTTGCCATATTACTGCAGAATCGGAATTCGAAGAAGGACTTTTTGAGTATTACGAGTGTTTGATTTAAATTATTGTCGTCGTTATTGTTATGTTATTACTTTTGTTCTTCAATTTCTTCTTCATCCCATTCTATTTGCATTGTTGAAATTTTATTCTTAAGTGTTGCTGTAATTTTTATTGCTTTTAATGTAGTTGTTGTTGTTGGTGGTGTTATTATTGATGTTGTTATTGCTTCTGTTGTTATTGCAATTACCGACAATAAAATGTTAATGTCTCCGTCGTCATTTGTCATAAAATCCTGCTGGCAAATCATTCTCTCCTCACTCCATCTGCCATCATCCATCGTTCTTCCGACATAAAATCGACTTTAAGGCCTTTTGACTAATGTCGACTTTAACTCGTTCACAACGGGGAAAAGAAGAAGTCCTTACCCTGAGTCCTTTGAGTCCTTTCGCTCCCAGCAGCAGCAGCAGACGATGATTCAATGCAAGGACACAACAGACACAAACCAAACAACCAGAGCATAAACGACGGCCACAAAGGGATGTGCACGGATACAAATGCAACAACAATAACAATTCCAACAACAACAATAATAAGTTACATGAACACATGCCAAGGACAGACGCCCGGCAGCAGGCGGCAGGAGAAACAAACGATTTCGTTTCGGAAGCCGAAGATCAAAGAAAATTACGTGTTAATTTTCGAAAGTGCGGCTGCTTCGTTTTCTCCCTCTGTTCCCTTAACCTTTTTCTCCTTGGGCTGGGTATTTCTCTGACAACAACAACAACTACTACTACTACAATAAGGAATGGAATTACTGGATACAAAAACCCATGGCATCGACAAGGAAAACAACAAGATCTGTTACAAAAATAACACTGACAATAACAGGAAAATAAGTGAAATTAACAACAATAAGGAAACTAACAACAAAAACTGAGTACAAAAATACAACAAATACTAGAACAAACCCTATAACAAAAACAGTAACAACAATAATACTGGCAACAAAAAAAAATGAGAGAGAAAACACAACAACTTGAAAATTAATTTAGAAAATCCAACGCTTTGCGATTTCAATTGCGACCTCCGCCTGGGGCGGGGGAAGGAACATAACAACAACAACAACATCTATTACAACACCTTCACAAAACAACAAAAAACAATTGCAATCCTCCCAAGCCAACAAGTATATAAAGTAGAAGAAGAAAATGGAACCAACAACAGTGAATGAAATAAACAAACAAAGAATAAGCAAAGAAAATTCAAACCATTTGTACGAAAATTAAAATAAATCGTTGAAATAGCTAAGGTGCAACAACAACAATAACAACTTCGACAAAGACAATACAAAATAACAGGTAGTCGAACAACAATACCGAACAACAACAATGAACACCAACAACAATGACTTGCAACAAGAAAAATAACAACACTTGTAAATACACAAGTCGAAGAATCCCTTTTCGAAGAAGGCGGCAAAAATAAGAGATTTGCAACCAGCAACAGCATCACCCAGGATGAGAGGCCGCTTAGAGAGGAGACACGCCCACCTCCATGCCCTCTCCCCTTCTCTCTCCATCCTTCTCGGGTCCATCTCGCCCGTGGCTTTGTTGTTGTGTTTGATTTCATTTCATTCGGTCGTCCATTTGTTTCACCTCTCACAGGATCCTTTGTCTTGCTTCTGTTGCTGCTGCTGCTGCTGCATTGTGCATGTCCTGCAGGACATTCATTCGACTGAGTGGGAGAGTGAGTGAAGAGTGAAGAGAGGGAGGTGACAAACGGGAGAGAAGGAGATAAGTAAGAGAGGTAGATAAGTTAGGGAGAGAGAGAGAGGTCGGTATTCGCTTTTCTTAAATGAAGTAATTAATTTACTAAAATATACGCATTTACGTGCATTGCTTGTGGCTCAGCACACTCAAACACCGAGCCACGCCCTGCCCACTGCCGCCCACCTGTCTACCCTTCCACCTGTTCGCCTTCGCCTAAGCCACAGACACACCTACAGCTCTCTCTTTCTCTCTCTGCCTCCGTTGTTTGTTGCATTCATTTGCCATTTCAAAGGCTTACGTGCCCAAGTGGCTGAAGTCCTGTGCCGTTCACTCCTTTCTCCTTCCTTCCATCCATCCTTCCTTCCGCTTGGTTGCTTGGCCAGCCGACCGACCACGCCCTCCACCGTTGACCTCCCGCCTCGCGCACCTGGTCGACGCCCTGCCGTTCGTTCTTTCGTTCGCCGCGGCTGCATGCTTGTTCTTTCAAGGATACGTGGCTTATTGTTTATCCTTTGCCGGCAATAAATTGCAATATGCTTTCAATATTGCATTTTCTTCGTCTACCCACCATCGATTCTTGTTGCTTCTCTCTCTCACTCTCCCCTCATTCGTGCTTTCTTTGGTCTTCTTCTCTCTTTTCCTTGGTCTTCTTCTCTGCTCCCTCCATTCGTCCTTTCCTTGGTCTTCTTCTCCCTCCATTCATTGTTTCTTCAGTTTTCTCTCCCTCGATTCGATTCCTTTCGTCTTTTGCTTTTCCCACCCTTCCTTGCTTTTCTGTTGATCCCTTGTTGTGGCTATAGGTTGTTGTTTTTATTGTATTTGTAATTGCCGCGGTCATTGTATTTGTTGTTGTTGCAATTCGTGCAACCAAAGCCTCGTATTTATTGGCAAAAAATACCTTTGCTCCTTCAGCAACAGACACACACAATCACATTCACCTTTACAATAGGAGTGAGAGTAGTCGGTGCAACAACAACAACAACAATGGCAATACTCCAAGGATTTTTCTTTTTCTCCCCCTCGTCTGTGTGAGTGAATGAATGAGAGAGTCTCATTCTTTCTCTCTGTGTATGAGTTTCTTTGTTTGTGTTGGAAAACAATTGTAATCGCACGCTGGCAGCTTAACGCGAGCGCATTAATAACCATTAGTTGTCTTAATTCAATAATTGCGGACATGCAGCGGACGAGAAAGGACACGGACACAGCGATGGCAAGGAGCAAGGATAACCCCACAAGGATATAGCAATGACTCCTTTCGCCAAGGCGTTTAATTGCTTCGGAGGACATTCTTACGTGAGCTCAATGGTGGAAACAGAGGGTGAGAGGCAGGAGCTCAAGAAAGATGGAAGAGGATGTAATAAAGAGGGAGGAAGAGAAGGAAGTGACAAGCTAGGAGGGAGGAGTTCACAAAGAGTTCGTCTCAGGTCTCAATCGTCTTCGTCTGAGGCAACGAAAACGATTTCGAATGATATTTCAGTGTTTTCTTAATTAAATGTAAATGAATGTAAATTAATATAAATGAATACAAATGAATGTAAAAGAATAAAAATGAATATAAAAGTATATAAATGAATAAAAAAGAAAATAAATGAAAACAAATGAATTTAAAAGAATATGAAAGAAAATAAATTAAAATAAGTGAATATAATTAAATAAAAATGAATATAAAAGAAAATAAATGAATTGAACCCATTCAGTGGATCCAACCAGACAAATCGCCTTTTA
>CM029563.1:1347798-1386721 GCA_017309665.1 Coelopa frigida | reverse complement strand
TACACTGAAATAAAATACACAAGTAATATGAAAAACAACAATAGCAAGAAACCAGAAACAAAGACAATACTCAAAATTCATAAAGTCAAAAAAATAGTTTGGGGTGCAGAGATGGAAGAAGGAATTATAAAAGAGATCCCTCTTTTTTAAAAAACAGAGGTCAGTGCGTGAGTGGATCCTGTGAGGAATCGAGTTGAGTTTCGCCCCAACTCCAGAGAGCAAGAATTATGACTCCAAGGAACAAACACACATTTCACCCACACTCAAACAATCCCGCACACCTCTTCGTGAGGCGATGCCCCTGGGAGGCATAATAATAAAGGTTTCGGTTTCTTCTTTTATATAAAGAAATAAACAATGACAAAAACAAAGACAAAAAAGGAAAGAAAACATCAACAACAACTGTCGAAGGATAATATCAAATTCACTTAAGATCGTGTGCCGTGAGTGTGTTTATTTTTAATGAGTAAATTGAGGCAGGTTTTAATGGTCGACCAGAAACGAGAGGATTCGAGGACTCCTTCGCAAATGATAAAGATGACAAAAGAGCCCAGAACGAGATGAAGTTATCTTAAATTTAATAAATATAAAGTAAAAGTTAAATAAATATTGTTTAATAATTTTTTTGTTTTCCTGGGCTCATTGTATCAAAAATAAAGAATAATATCGTCTCTTTCATTCTCCTCCTCTCCTTGTGGTCAAACATCGACTCCATTTGCTCCACCACGTTCGTCATTTTCTGTGAATTAAGATTCCATTTTGAAAATTCACTTCCTTCTTCTCAGCACCCTTCCCACATTCTACTATCGACCCCCATCGAACCCTTCCTACGGACGTTCGCATAACCGTCGATTCATTGAGCCAATACCTCGCCCCTCTCTTCATCTCCTTCGCATTCTTCTCCACAGCTTTTTTTCTTCGATTCTGCATAAATTTTCAATTTTCACGACCTCTCTTTGTCATCCACATCCGATGTCACAGGACATCGTCGCAGGAGGATGGAGGATAAAATCATTTGCGCTAAATTTCATTTTTTGAAAAATCATCGAAAGTCACGATGAAAGTTGATGACAACGCGATTCTCTTCTCCGCATCGTGGCGATAAAAAGGGTGAGGCCGAGGACGAACTGAGTTAAAGGACTTTCGATTGAAACTGTGGGGGTTCCAAGGACGATGCATAGAGGAGTCTTCGATAAATGATTTTCTCTGAGAAAAATACTCCCCCCAAATACTTATTTGATATACAACTATTTGAGCAAATGTAGGCCATTGAAAGAGCCCGAAGAGTTAGAAAAAATTCGCAGTGCATTTTCATAAAAAAACACAAATCTACATGGAATTCATGGGTAGAAAAAAACACGAAAATATGTCGACGCATCAATCTATCGACAAACATATCGACTCACACATCGATATATCCTTCATCGCTTAGAAATATATTTCGCGAAAAACATTTTAAAAACACATCAAATTCAGTGGGAGGAAAAGGAGTATCAGAGAGAAAGGAAGAGAGAGAGAGAAAGCTCGGAGGGGAGGAATGAGAGGAAGGAAGAGCTCAAAGTGAGAGGGAGATAGAACATATGGGCCAAATCCAAGCGAACGTGTCTCGCTCAACGACGATCAGATAAACAACCGAAATCTACAAGCGAATGGAAATTGAATTAAATGCAAAAAATGTTCAAAACAGACTGCGAAAACCGAACCGAGAAATAGAACATAGAAAAAACATCGAACAAACACACACTCACATAGACAGATACACCCACAGACAGACGGACGGACAGACAGACAGATAGAGAGCCATGCACCGACACATGGGCGGATGGAGGCAAATAAAGTAGACAAATAGAAAAGCAATTTTATGCTCGAAGAGGCGTGAAAGCCTTTGTTCGTGTCTATTTTATGCGATCGCAGATGACGACAAGGACGATGAGAGCGAGCACGAGAGGGGCGAGAACGAGAGGGCAGAGGGCGGAAGAGATGGAGTTTGAAAACATAGAAAAAACCCGCCCGCAAATGAATGAATTATTTATGAAGTGGTTTTTCGTTTTCAACACACTCCAACCCAACCCAACCCAACACATCGCGGAAGATCCTGTTTGGATCCTGAATGCGCGCCGCAAAATGCGAACGAGTGCAGTTTGCTAGTTTGGTTTTCTTCTTCCGCCACATCGCCCCATCTCACTCACTAGCGCCATCCGCACACATGCTCATGCACGTAAACACTCATGGACAAATTCACTCAATTGCTTTATTTGAAATATTTGCTGGCCGCACTGCATCACGAAGGATGTGTCTCTGGTTCTTCTTCTTCTTTTGCTTCCGACTCCTCTTCGTCTCTCTATTTCTCTGTCTCTTTCCCTCGCCTCCTCCACACTGTCTGCCTATGCGATTGCTGGTCCTTCTGGCTCCGAACTGTTGCTCGGCAATTTCCATTTATTTGCCATTATCCTTTTTCCCGCCTCCTTGGCGCTGCTCTTTTTTTCACAATCCCCCTCCCTCTTTCACTCTCTCTTCCCCTCTCTTTCTCACTTTTCCGTTCTGCTTTTATTTCTTTTGCCTTTCGTCGTTCGTTGAGGTTTCAGCGGAAGTCCTTTCGTTGCAGCTGAAACAAATAACGAATGGCAGCCTGTGATTTGTGCGCTGCAGCCATGCATGTATGTGTGTGTGTGTGTCCTTCCGGCAACTGTTGCTTCGGGCGAGACAGAGTCGGAGGGTGAGGAGGAGGTGGTCGGAAGCGGGCCTTGGAAGCCGCTCATCGGAAATAGGATAAGGAAATTTAATTTGCTTCTCGAATTCTGCGGTAATTGTGGAAAATTTCAAAGTGAAAAATTCGATTTTTCTCCACGCTGCGAAGTGAAGGGCGCTTCACACAAGGGCGGGCGGGGAGTCGTCTGTCATCAGCTGGAGCCTCGTGGGGGCGGAGAGTTGGGGGGCGTGGCATGCGAGCATTTTGTATGCAAATTTAATTTACAGCTTCGCTCCACGAATAATTCACTCCTCTCGCTATACCAATGCCAATCTCGTTTTTTTGTTTCTGTCGGTTTCTCCGGATGGTCGGAGTTTAAGCGAATTCTCTTCTGCTTCTCCATCTCCTACGCTGCTCTTTCTCCTCCAACTTTTCTTCCCTTATCAGCCTCATTCTCATCAGCCTCCCTTCTTCATCTCCCTTTCATCAGCCTGTTTCTCGTCAGCCTCCCTTCTTAAACTGCTGTCTTTAACAATTATCGCGTATCATCTCCTCATACTCTCGTAATCAAAGCCAGCATTTTATTGATCCTCTCACCACCTCTCATTTTCTCTCTCCATCTCTCAGTTTCTGTCTCCTTCTCTCGTTCTCCTCCGTCATGCATGTCCTCTTGTTTCCACCTCTCTCAGCTTTCTCCCTATTCATCTTTCTCCAAGTTCTCTACCTTTTTACGATCTCTCGACCTTTTGCGACCTCTACCTTTCGACTCTTTCTACCACCTTCTCGCTTCTCTTTTAATCAGCTCTTTTTCTCTCTCCACTAATATTATTCTCCCTGGAGAATCCACGTCAAAACTCACAGCTCTTCAGGTGCATCTTCTTCGACCACAGCCAGACTCGACCTCGACGACCTCCGCATTACGATCCTTTTCTCTTTGTAGTTCTGTGCTCCCAACATCTTCTCTCCCTCCTCCTTTCTTCCTCCTTCTCTTGTCACAATTGCCTCCGCCTCCCGCCGTCTCCTTGGAGGATCCTTGACGCCGGCTGCAACTGCTGGGAATCCTTTCAGTCTCGATTCGGATGCCGACTTGAGGCAGACGGACTGAAGGAGAATCTCTACTTTTATGATGGTGTAGTTGGAGTTGTTGTTGTGGTAATTGTTGTAGTAGTAGTTGTTGTTGAGATTCTTGTTGTTGTTGAAGTGATAGTTGTTGTTGTTGTTTTTCCCAACCAAAGATTGAAAATGTTTGGCAAGGCGGATCTCGCTAATAAAAGGATAATAATAATTATTATTGTTTTTGGCAGCCTCGCCAGCCAGGACGAGGACGAGCCAGGAACAAGGTGCTCAGCAAGAAGAAGCTGTTGGAAAGTTCAAGGAAGATTTCAGCGAGCGGAGTGGGCGGTAAGGGGCGTGGCAGAATTCGGGTTGGAGTCGTTTCGAGCCGCCGAAATTCCTTTCGCAGACATTTTAATTAAGAGTTTTGATTGTGGGGCTTCGGAAGGAGAGAAGAGAACGGAATGAGAGAATGAGAGGGAGAGAGAACGATAGACTCAGAGAGACGGAAAACCATGAAACTTTTCGCTGTCTGGGGATGAGAGCATGAAATTGAGAGATCGAGAGATGAGCACCACAAGCTGAAGCAAACTAAGAAAATACCTCTTTGATTTCTGTTTCAAAAATCACTGCCAAACATCCGCGGCGAAGTCGAACATCTCAAAGGACTTTGCCAAAGTGGCGGAGTCTTCATTTCCGGCGTGGAAATTGAGAGCCGAAGAAGCACGAAGCAGAAGATTCCGCATTTCTTCCTAACAGGTCGAAGGACGAACGGTGGAGTGGAGTGAAGAAAAGTCTCCTTTTGTGTTTGGCAAAGGGTTTTGGGAAAATTCCCAAAAACCTGGTGGAAGGACTCGTCTCGTCTAAGGACCTCGTCTCCTGCTGCTCCTGCAAAAATGAAAGAAAGGGTTTTTATTTTCTACAAATTCGCTTTCACGCCACAAATGATGTGCTAGACGTAAACAACAAGAAAACAAAAACACCTTGATCGGGGGAGCTGGAACATCTGTCGCAGCAACAACAACACCAACTACATCAACAAATCGCGTGCGAAAAACAACATCCGAAACAACAACAACAATTATAGCAACAACAATCAGAATAACAACAACAATCATCACAGCAACAACCACAACAAACCGGGCACGAGTTTTATATCAAAGAAGTCAACAAGTGTGAAATAAGCTTAAGTAAAACGACGTAAACACGAGCAATAACAACAACAATATGCTTTTCGACAACAACAACATACCGTAGTCGACAACAACATCATAAACAGAAACAACAACAACATCACTTGCCAACTGCAAATAAAAAATACTTTTCCTTCTTTGCCAAAGCTTTCATCGTTTCCACAAAGCAAAAATTAATGAGGTTTTGCACATAATTTTTTCCACCTCTCCAGAGAGTCCTTGGAGTTCTCGTCTCTTTTTCTCTTTCCTCCTTATTTTTTTTTCTTTCGACCTCTCTTTCTCACGCTACTTCCTTTCTCCCTTCCTTACTTCCTCCTACATCTTCTCTCTACTTGCTTTCTTTCTTTCTACTTACTTTCTCTGCAAATTTTTCCCTCTGTCCTCTCTTCTTCTCTGCCTCCCGGTCGACCTCTGACTCTTCCTAAAACCTACTTTTATTTTTCTCCTTCAAATCATCACCTCCCCTGACCTGGTCGATTCACTGCGCTTAGTCCTAGTGTGGAATTTAAACCTTCGTGTGGAATTCAAGCCTTCGTTTGGAACTTAATCCTTTGTATCGAATTTAAGCCCTCGTTTCGCCGGCTTTAATTTTTATCAGTCACACGCCGCGATCCATCGGCCGGAGTCGGTGGCCTACCGAGGTCAAAGCAAATGGAACAAAGAGGAAGTCGAGAGGATGACGAGAGGAAGTCCAGAGGAGGCCGATGAAATCCGAGGGGCACCGGGCGAAGCCGAGGGACGTCAAAAAGCCGTGGGTCGTCGTCCCGGGGGAGGCCGAGGGTGACGCGGTGGAGCCTCCGTGGCCGTTGTCGCTGCAAGGATTCGGCTTTTGTGTAGAATTTCATTACGTAATTAGCTGCCATTGTGGCCGCTTATTATCTCTCCGGCAGCTGACTATCTCTCTCTCTCTATTCTACTCTCTCACTCTATACCCCACTCCCTCTCTCTCTGTCTCACTCTCTGCATATGTGGATATCTGCAGCTCGGCGCATACATATGCAGGATTAGATATCCTTGCCTCGGCTCCGGTCATTGTCTGCAGCGGATTCTGATCCTGTGTCCATCTCTACGTGTTTGTGTGTGTGTTTTTGTATCTATGTTTCTATGTATGTTGCTCGGTTCGTTTCTATCTGTGTGTTTGTGTGTGTGAGGGGGAGCGTGTGTTTCGCCGAGCTGATTGGAACATTATTTCCGAAACAATGGCGGCCCTAATGAAGGTCCAAACAAAGCTCCCTCTCTGTTCATTCCACTTCCACCCTCTTACTCCCTTTCTCTCCCTTTTCTCTCTCTCTCTCTCTCTCTATCCTTCTTCTATATCAGGCCGCGTCCATCGTAGCCCGATTGAAGGATCTCTGCTTTCTCTTACAACACCCCAATACCAGCTTCGCAAACTCGGCAACTGACGGCTCAACGTCTCGATTTTAAAACCGTTCGCAGGACGGTGGTCAAAGGGAGATGAGTTTCTTAACTATTCCTCAATTTTCCCCAATTATCTCCTTCGGTTGAATGGAGGGAAATGGGTTCTTAGTGTGGAAAAGTGAGGGAAGAAATCTTGACAGTGTTTGCTTCGAAGAGAAGTCACTGAACTTTCCATAAACGTTTCGCTGTCTCTCAATCAGACTTCACGAAGCTCATGAAGAACTTTTGTCCCAGCTCTAAACAAGGTGTGGCACCTGATGTTTTTGTCATATTTTTGCCCGATGAGATTTCCACTTGTTTTAATATGAATTTCCAGCTCGAACTCTATTTCCCACCCATTCTCTTTCAGTGATCTTTCTCTCTATCTCTCTTGGGTCTCGCTCACCGAAATGCAATTAAATCTCTCGAGCATCCGACTGCGGGTGAGCGAGAGAGGAGAGAGAGCGAGAGGTGAGAGAGCAGGAGGGAAAAGACCTCCATCACTCGATCCGAAAACGGAAAATAAGCGTTTTTGATTAATGACTTCTCATAATTTGCGTTCGCTCATCCTGGTGCTTGTGATGGGATCTCTTTCTCTCTCTCTGTCGCTCTCTCTCTGTCTCGCTAACTCTCTGTCTACCGTAGTGGTGGTAGACACTACCCCTCTCTCTCTCTCTCTTCAACCCCTGTCTCGACCTCATCCACTCGGCTTCCGTGCGGCCGCATCCGTCATTCGTGTGGCCCGGCATTACGTTGCGTAAATAATTGCATTGCGTAATATTATTACGTTACGTTACGTTGCATCGCAACGGGCGCAACGATGTCGACATCGACGAAGTCACCGTGGCATCGGGTGGCAACGCCAAATAACTCATTCACTCACTCACTCACTCCATCCCTTCCACCCACTCATTCGATCACTCGCGTCATTATTCAGGCTTCAATTGCACTCGATTTAAATCTGGCGTCCAATCAGAGTTTGCGTTCGGTCGGGCGCCAGGTGAAAATTCACCATCATCCTCTCGTCTCCATCCACACTGTGATTAATTTTCAGGCAATTTTCCAGCGGTGAGCGAGACAGACAGACAGAGCCGACAACCGCTCGGTGAGCGAATACGAATACGAGAGTTGACAAAAAGATCAGAGGGCAGCGGTTGGTGGTGGCTCGAGTGGAGCTGGGGACTGTTTGGTAAATGGTGGGATTTCCGAGGCATCTAATTTGGCGAAATTAAATCATGCGTCGCCTCGTAATCGAGAGTTGATTAAAGTTTTAGATGTATTCAGGAAATGTCTGTGGCTGGAACTGATAGAAGGACTTGTTGTAGGTTTCACGTTTTCAGAAGACAATGAGGAAACCCAACGTTGTGTGTTCTTCTTTCATTTGCGGTATAGTTTGTCCCATTTCGATTCCCGCGTTATCCACAATAGGCCTATCATATGTGATAGAATGTTGTAGGGCGCAATTGATATTTAATTTCATATTTCAATCCCGAGCCACAGTGAGTACGAGTTCGAGGTTTTGAGTACGAGTACGAGGTTTACCATGAGATTCCAAAAATAAGAAGAATGTATATCGAAAAGTTTGGCACAATTTGCAAATCTTTCAGTATAAAAATAAAGAACTACCCAATTAATTTAATGTTTCAATACAGTTGGATTTTTTCCTGTTTGTTCTCTTTCCCACAAAATACACACATACTTATGTAAGTATTGGACGATATTTTAATCCACTACGCCGCCAATTAAAGACATCGCCGCCGTCGCCATCGATTTCGTTGACATTGCATGCATTTTTTACATCGCGGTTTCCTGCTCATTACGCGACACAAGCTGTCGGCGTTAATTTTGTTACTACGGCTGCCCCCATCCACGCCCCTTTCATTCTTCTCTCGCCCTCTTTTGAGGGGGGAGAGGAGTCCGAGTTCATGGCGAATGTATTTTTCACCATCTGCGTCATGTTCATTAACGAAGTAGTTATTGAATAACATCGGAATCATCGAACTCATCGAAATCATCGAAATGTTCGAATTCATCGAAATGTCGGAGGCATCGTCGAAATCATGGCAATCGGACCGCAAATTGTCAGCCCAGTTAATGTTAATGACAGGCAGCAACCGATGACATTAACAACAACACAAATTACAACAAAAAAATGTCAACAACAGCAGCTATGTCAACAACAACAATATCAACAACAATTGCGTCCTTTTTTGTCTCCTTGCAGTCCTTTAATTGGTCCAACAAATGACGCTTTAATATTGCAGCCGCGTTAATGCGAAAATACAACACAAAAACTCCGACGATACCAGTGAGGGAAAGAGAGACAGAGAGAGAAGGGGTGCGAAAGAGAAAAAGTAATTAAAATTAATTGGATCCGCTGATCGAGCAGCGGCCGAGTTTAATAATAAGGTCGTCGAGGCCATGGCTTAAAGCGATGTGTTCCAGAATCTTTAAAAAATGAAGAGGAAAAATTTAAATTTGAAAAATATAAATTTATTGAAGTTTTTCTTTGCTTCATTAATTTTCTATCAACATAATTCTTTTAGTTTTTTCTAACTCTCGAGCTTTTGAAGGTTATCTCATCAATATCATCTCAATTTTTTTTTCTTTTTTTCTCATCTCCTTCCTTCTTCTAAAGCAAACACAATTTTTCACATGTTCACCTCATGTTCAAGGACATCATTTGCCCCAACTCTCGATTGCCACAAAGTCCCAGGGGGAATTTTCGCAGACATTTTATGAACCTGAAACAAAATCTCGATGAGCCTTTAAATTTCCTACAACATCCAAAGAGGCGAAAAAATACAATAAGAAAGACAACATATACAACTAGAGACAAGAACAAAATCGACAACAATAACAACAAGGCCGATAAGAGCAACAACAAGAGTGGCAACAAGAACAACAACAACTTCGAGAAGAAGAGGAAAACAAAAACTTTTCAAACATTTGTCAATTCGCCGACGACGTTTCTGTCACCGTCTTCAAAACTCGTCGCAAGAAAATTTGTCTCCTTCAGCCAGTGTCTCGGCGTCGTATCCTCTGATGTCCTCCTTCCTCTCCCTGACCTCGTCCTTTGTCTCCTCTGATGTCGTCCATCTCTCTCCAAAGGTCCTCGTATCTCTTTCTTCGTCGTCGTTGTCCCCCCATCAGCCGCCGCTATTGTTCACACAGTTGCCGGCTCTTCATCATCATCAAAAAATTAGCCAATCAGCAGAAACTTACTCGGTTCTCTCCACACAGTTCACCCTCGACCTCCCTCCACACCATGGTTTCAAGTCCTGCTGCCGTCACCGCCACCGATCGTCCTGCTTCGAGGTTCGTCCTGAAAGTTTCCCGCTTTCTATTTTAGTTTGCCGAGCAATTTGCTCGGCTTGTTTGTTGGTTCATTGGTTACATTTGTTACAAGGACTCGGTGGCGACGACGACTACGAGGACGATGAGGAGACGGCATCCTCAGCCACAGCAGAACCTACCACGCCTCCATCGCACCTCCCTCTCTCTCCTCGCCATCGCGTTCTTCTTGGGACTCAGCTCATTTTTCATTTTTGGCACATATGCATTGAATATGGCCGAAAACACCACCACCGTGAGCCACCTCGCATTTGTTTGTTCGCTCGCTTAGCAAGTTCCCCTCATCCTCTCTCATTCTACTCTCTCTCTCTCTCTTTTCTTTCTTCCATCCACTCTCCCAGCCCTCGGCTTGTCGAAGAATGTGCCGCGAAGTTGCGTCTTCGGCGAAGTTGTTTTCGCAAAGTTTTTTTGGTCGCCTGCCAAGCAGCGGCCAGGACAAGAAAAAATTCAAGAAAATGTAGGCGGAGATGGAGCATGAGAACAAGAAGAAGAAGAAGAAGCAGCAGGAGGGAGAAAAAAGTTTCACCTGCGTTTTATTTTTCTTGCAAACTTTTTTTCCTCTTCCCCATCTCTCTCTTTTTCTCCACATGACTTCCCTCTCATTGTCCTCCTGGTTTAAATTTCGTTCGAAAGTTCGACGGAAAATCGACTCGCGGGAGTCGCCGACGCTTAAATGAAGTCCTTCCTCAGTTCTTCCTTTCTCTCATTCATTCATTCGTCCTTGCTGTGGGCCTTTTTTTCACCTTCGCCATCATCTCGGACGTGGGCTCGCAAATTGAGGATATTTTCCGAGATGATTTCGGGACCTTTGGGCCTTTTTTCGACAACTCGATTATGGACTTTAAATAATAATTTCGCAGAAACTCGATTCGATTGAATGTTTCCATAGAGAGCAAGAGCAAGGGAGAGGATGGGATAAAGAGAAGGGGAGAGAATGAGTGAGACCTGGTCAAGGACGATGCTCGAGAGTGGATTCGATGAATTGAATTGTTTTCGGTTCGTCCTACGATTCAAATTTCATAAACAAATTTCTCACCTTTGCCCAATATTTTCCATTATTGAATGAATTCTACGAATCATCTGTGAGGATTTCTATTTTAGCTCGATTGTTCTAACTATTGCTATCCTCCTCTCTATTTCCATCTTCTCCCACTTTCAGTCTTTCTCAGTTTTCCTCTTCCAATATCTATTTGTTCGATCGTCAGTAATGAGAATACGTGGAAGTTTCTTCCTGAGCAGATTCACCAAAATCCGAGTAAAATCCTCGACTATTCTATTTTCTTCAACCTCCTCAATTTTCCTTCTCGCTCTCTCTCCCTCTCTTCTACCCTTATCAATATCATTTTTTCTGTCCTTTTCTCACTACGAAATAGCTATGCGATCGATTGCAAGGAAATCCTTTAAAGCCTTTCAATTGCTTCCTGTGAAAGCTTTCTGATGCTTCCTCTCTTAACCCTTTCTCATTTTTCTTCTTCTTCATGTCGACCACCTTTACTTCGTCGTCTTCTTCTTGTTTTTCCCCATCCCATTCCTTGTTCTTTGTTTCGTCTCTTGGCGTTGGCCCCTTGGCGAAATATGCAAAAATATGCATCAATAAACTTTTCGCTTGGAAAAATGAAAACATTTTGCATCAAAAAGGCTGACACATACAATAACAAAAACAACAACATAAAAAAACAACAACAATTTCATAAAACAACAAATGAGAAAAAACAACACTAACAACATGTTGGGCTACAACAACAATAACAACAACAAGAGACAACTGACAATTTGTTTGTTTTCGGTCGCATTTTTCTAAGCAACCTCCGCCTTCGTTCAGGTCTTTGTTGGTGTTTGAGTGAGATGGGTGTTGGTGTGTGTGTGTGTGGCCTTTGCACCGCAAAACAACAACAACAATAACAACAACAACAAGAGCAGCCACCACCAGACAATAAAGGATATCGGGAGAATCCTTCTGGTCCTGGAATCCCTCGGGTCGCCGTCGGCAGCGACACCAGGCTTTGTTTGCAATCGCAGTCGAGGTCGCCTCTGCCACGCCCCCAACATCGCTGTCTTTTGACAGACTAAGCAGAAAATATCCTTGCATCAAAAGCAATGCAACGAGAACAAAAACAACAGGGACAACAACAACAACATTGACGATTACGACGAAGGCGAGACGACCTGCTCAAAAAGGATCCGGCCAACATTTTTATGAAGACAAACAAAAGGCTGTCCTGAGCCTGAGCCGGCCTCAGTCTCAACCTCGGCAAAGGGTTGACGCAGGTCGTCTCCATGGCGAAAGGGGCGTGAAGGGGCGTGGCAGCCATGTGATCGCCTCGATGCGTTATGCAAATGCCCAGCGCTGCGATTTGGGTTGAGAATGAGGAGAAAGAAGGATTCACTTAGAGGACATCTACCGCGACTTCGACGGAGGTGACGAAGGAGCCTTCGAAGGAGGGTTTTAAAGAGATTTTTAAGGAGATTTTGATAGAAATATTTAAAGTGTTTTGGAGGAAATTTTCAAGAAACTATTTAAAGAAATTTTGGAAATGATGTTAAAGGAGATTTTGGAGGAGATTTTGAAGGAAGCTCGAATCAGATTTTAACTTGAAGGAAATCTTGTACAAGATATCGAAGAAATATAACAATAGATTTTGAAGAGACAATTTTGTAGATATTTTGATATCATTTTGAAAGAAGAAAATGTTCAAAGTGATTTTTAAGAAAGAACGAGACTCAAATCATGCGAGTGATTGCAGGAAAGAAGAAGGAAGGAGTGAAAAGGTTTTGGTGACAATGGAGTGGGAGTGATGAAGGAGAGCGCGTGGCCATCGAGGTGGGAGGTGGACAACAGCAATGGGTGAGGAATTGGACGACTTCTCCCATTCGGGCTTCATTTCCGTGGCTTCACTTCGTTTTTTCCCCAACTCCAGACGCCCTGACGCGTTCCTGCCCGCTCATTGCATTTATTAAAAATTCCGCCTACCCCAGTGGCGATGCCACGCCCACTCTCCTTTGCCCCCCGCCCACTCGGACGCCCCCCCTTGAGCAGCTCCTGCAGCCACTCACCTCGGCAGCTCCGAAATATTTCGCATAATTATACGCTTCATGTGCGCCTGGCAGATCCACCGCGTGCGTCTCCCCGACTCGTTCTCACGAATCTTGCGATTCCTGTCGGGGCGCCCCACGTGACTGGCTGACGTCGCCCTCAGCCTCCCACAACACGCCCCCTGCGGCCGCCCCTTCAACCCTCGACCTATGCATGTCGTGAATTTTCATTTATTATTTTGTAATAAACATCGGAATTTCAGCAATTCAGCTGCTGTTGCTTCTCATCCTTCTCTGCCTTCATCCTTCATTCCGCGACTTTCATCCCTCGTCCTACTCGTCCTTGGTCCTGACATGTGTCTCGCATGTGTGTGTGTGTTTGTGTTTGATACAGGAGGGAGGTCGGGGTCCGTGATGTGCCCAAAAATTAAGTAAAAATAATGAACTGCTGCAGACATTTTTCTCATTTCCGAAGGGCTGCCACGACCTCCCGGGGCGTCGCCGGCCTCCTGCCTTTGTCATCCGATCCGCTTCCGGCTCCGGTTCATCATCATCATCACCATCGTCGTCATTCATCATCATCGTCGTCGTCGTTTGTCATCATCCTCATCATCATCGCTGTTGTCCTTTTTGGCCACTTGGCTTTTTGTCCGCTTGGTTTTTGCTCCTTTTGACTTTCGGGCCTTGTCACACAATTAATGCTTAAATGAGAATTTTATTGAAATTCCGAAACTTCCACAAAGACAAATCTCAGATTTGGGCATTAAGTCATCGGGGTATCGAAAGGGAGAGGGAGAGAGAAAGAGGAGTGAATGATAGATATTAAGTGAGGAGTGAAAGAGAGGGAGATTGAGTGAGTGTGAAATTAGCGGTTGGATTTCTCTGTGGGAAGCTCAACCTCCCACATAGCACATCTCTCACATCCTCTTTCCTTGGTGATCTTCTAGACCGCAGGAAGTTCGTCTTTTTTTTCGTTTTTCCTTTCTCTTGCCACACACACACGCCTTTAAAAGCCACCTCGCTCGTGCTCCGGATCCTGTCGTCACGTCCCGGCATCTTCATTCACCGTCTCTTCGTCCATTTCTTCTCTCTCTCCCTCTCTCTCTCTCTTTTTCTCTTTCCTTCACACTCTCCTTCCCCGCACTCTCCTCTTCGTTCGCCTATAGTTCGTACATGAATTTCCATTTAATCGGATTCATTTGAAATTCTTATTTCTCGGGCTTTTGTTTTTCGCCCGCCCCAAGTTTCCTCTTCCTTCATCCGCTTCTCTTTCTCACTCTTCTTTCATCCGCATTCTCTTTCTCACTCTTCTTTCATCCGCTTCTCTTCCTCGCTTTTCCGCTTTTCCGCTCGTTTGCTCTCCTCTCTTTTTCTCCCTTCCTCTCTATCTCTCTCTGACTCCCTCCCCTCTATCTCTCTTTGTCTCTCTTCCTCTGTTTGCTTTTCCTTCCTGTCGCTCGCCTGCGGTCGCCGCGTTTCCTACGCCGGCCACTCAGAGAGCTTTTATTGCTGATGCACTGCGGATCCGTTTTCCATCTCTACCAAACTATTCGTTGTTTCTTCTCCCACTCTTGTTTTTGTCCCTCCCTCACTCTTCTTTCTGTCCCTTCCTCACTCTTCTTTCTGCCTCTTCCTTACTCTTCTTTCTCTCCATCGGTTCCATCGCCGCTGTGGCTGGAAATCTCGGTTGTCAAAACCTTCCCAAAAATTACATATTTTCGCCGCTTTGCTGCTGGCCGGTCGTCCGGAGCGAGATAGAGCGTGAAAGAGGGAGACAGAGCAATAAGGGGAGACGATGGTGGGGGAGGAAAAAGCGATGTGAAGTGAGGTCCTTTCGTTGCCCGGCGCTGAAGAGTCCTGCCACTCACTCAGCCTCACAGACACACACACAGTCGCATAGTCACAGTCACACATCGCTGATGTTGTCATTGTTTTTGTTGTTCTTGTTGTCGCCAACGTCGGCCGTTCTTCGTGGTCCTCGTCGTCGTTGAGGGCGCAAACAAAACAACAACAACAACATTTTCGCCTTAATTGATTTTCCCTTCAGCCGCCCACGCCCACATTCCACCCCCGCCCACTCCCTCGGTCTCCTCCTCTTCCTCTCATGAATAAGCAAATAAATCACAAAATAATTTGAATTCTCGCCCAATGCACGCGCCCCTCAGACCTTCGTCTCTGTCTCTCAATATCTCTGTCTCTTTCCCTGTCTGACGTTCTTCATCGAATTTTTTGTGTTTTTTTCCCGTTTTGTCCTCTGTCCGAAGGACAACTTAATTTTTGGGACATTTTTATTTCCCGCGGACACAAATTTGAATATGGAAATCGTCGTCAAAATGCAATTAAAACATTTTTAAATCGCCGCTCGAATCGACGTCGTCGCCTATCTCTCTCTACTTCTCCCTCTCTCACACTCCCTTGGTCCTTTTCAAGGACTCTTGGGCATAATGAGAAAAGCCGAGAATATTAATCGAGACAGTGATAATGAGATGATGCAGGGCGTGGTGAAGAGCGGATTGAGATTTTTTTATTTTCGACCTGATCTGAAATTAATCCTTGGCTTTTGTTGTCTATTCACAGGTGTCCTTATTTTATTATTCTATTTTATTATTCTATTTGCTTGTATAATTCTATTTTACTGTGACAAATACTCCTACGATATGCTGATATGTCGATTTTATATCCATTTTTTCCATCATCATTATTTATTTTTTCTCTCATCAATGGCATATTTTAATGCCTTGTGATGTCCCTGGTCCGCCTTTTTGAATTCTTTAAATATCTTATTCCATTCTTTGCTCCACCTTCGCCCTCGTTCTTGCCTTTTCTTTTATGGCTCATATCTGAATATTTTTCTCGGCCGCCTTCGCAGCTGTTGCATTCTTCCTCTCGCTCGTTTAATCTCTCACTCTGTTGGTTTTCTATCGACAGCCAACTCCCGCTAACCTCGTTCTTCTCTTTCTATTCTCACTAGTTTTTATCACACTTTTCTCACTCTTTCTCCATATATCTCTCCTTCTCCCTCTTTCTCTGAGTCTATGGCATGTGTCCCCTGGTGTCCTTGTAGCTTTTTGCATATTCAACGAAAGCGCAGCGACCAAAACAACAATTACTATAACAGGAATAACACAAACAACAACAATAAGAACAACAACAACTAGAAAAGCGCCGATCGTAAAAATTTGAAATCGTAAAAAGAGCGAGCGCGAGCGCCATTTTCTTTGTTTGCAATAAAATGTCAAACAGCAGGATGACAATCGACAATCGAGCGCGAACCGAAGCGATTGCATTCGCTCTATGTATTAGTGTGTGAGTGTTTCGATGTGTGTGAGGTGTTTGTGTCTATGTGTGTGGGCGTCTGCCGTTGTAACAGCTGAGGTCGTTGTCATCGTTAGCGTGTAGTCAGCACTAACCAAGCGCAGGAGAGAGATGGGGTGAAAGAAAGAGGGACAGAGAGAGTGAGGGAGTGAAAGAGACAGGGAGACAGTTCGCATAAAAATACATGCATTATATTGAATGACATTATTGTGGAGCAACACAAAGGACGACGGCTTCCGACAAAAAATGAAAAAAAAACAACACAAAAATCAACTGCTTTGAAACAGTCGTAAAAATTTACAAGGCATAAATGCGCCCGAGGGAGGCGTGGCCGGGGGCGGTGGAGGAGTGGGCGGTGGGTGTAAACGTTGAATTTGTTGTTGGTGCGATCGACAGAAGTCGGATTGGGTCAGGATAAGAAACGCAATCAGGCGACGTCGGACGCGATTTTTTCTCCAAGCTCGATTTTTTCTTCAAGCATCATTTCGGGTTACGAGGTGACAAGAGCGAGATCAGACTTCGCCCCATCACACTCACTCCATCCCATCAGAAGCCAGAGGACAACGGATGGAGATTCCTGCGATGAGTATCCTTTGGGGACGATTTCGAAATCGTCATTAAAAATGCGTCAAAGTCGTCGGAGGCAGCAGAAGCAGCAGCTGCTGCAATTTCAACTGCAGCTCGTTGCTGTGAATGGGTGAAAATTCAAGAACGACGATGACGATGAGAACGAATTAAGCGAACAAGTGATAAAATCGATTTTCACCATGGTGATATTGAATTTCACCACGACGGTATTGAATTTCACCACTCTTTAAGAAGTCCCTTCGGTCGTCCTTTGACCGCTTTTCGCCCTGCACTATCGCGATTCGCAATAGACATCGATTGTTTATCTTCTCCTCCTCCGCCTCATCACGATCTAAACCTTCTCCTTTGTCTTCTGTTCGCCTTCCCTTCGTCTCTTCCTCCTTCTTCACCTCTTCCTTCGTTGCCCCCGCGTCCGCTTGATCGCTCTTAATCGCCTGCAGTCGAAAGACATTTAAGTAATTTTATTGTCAACAGCATGATAAACAGCGGCGATAGCGACATAATCAATCAATTTACTCAATTGCTGGGAGTGTCCTCGTCGTCCTCGTTGTCCTTGGTGCTGTGCGGCTCTTCCCACTTCCTGCTGCCGTCCTATCATCGTCCTTTCATCCGGCTGTCTCCATCCTCCATCGATTCTGTCGTTGTCGCTGCATCGCTGCACATGGGAACGTGGCGACGTTGGGGATGATGATTCGTCTGTTTGTTTGCGGGCGAAAGTCTAAAAATTTCCTCTCAAATGCATCCGCTAACAACAAAAACCAGGAGAAGAAGCAACTACAACAACTATGAGAAGGAGTGGGAGGAGGGGAACAATGAGGACTTTGGCGACGACAACGACCACGAGCAAAGCTCACTAAAACTGTCGAAGACGCCGAGCGCAAGGACATCCTTGACGTATTATCAATTACAGCGGCGAAATGTGTCCCCCGGGGCGGGGTCGGAAGGGGGCGATGGTGAAAGAAGGAGGCTGAGGGAACGACGAGAGGTTGAAAGGACGACGAAAGGATGAGACGAAGGCAAAGGGCAGCCGGCAGGACGGCGAAAACTTAAGCGAAAACCAATCGTTGGAAAACAACCGCAACACATACTGTCAACAACAAAAACAACCATGAGAGAAACAACAAAAACAACCACTAGAGAAACAACAAATGCAACAACAACACAACAACAATTCAGAGGGCAAATAATTTCCGAGCGGCGTTGCCAACTAAGCAACAAATGGTTTTTTGGACAGCAGCCAAGCGAGAGACAAATGTTTTTCGTCTGCCGGACTCTTTGGAGAAGGTGGAGAAGAAGTCGGCAGGAATCGCCACAAGGATCCCAGGACGCGACGACAACGATGGCGACAACAAGCACAACGACAACTAATAGTGCAGTCGATTCGTGGAATCCTTTCGAACGCCGAAGCAGAAGGATAAAAAATTTATCCGATAACACAGCGCGATGAAGCAGGCGTCCAGGGGGGCGTGATACAAGGGGGCGTGTCGTGGTAGACACAGGAGGCGACCAAATAGATTTAATTCGAATCTCCAAAGGATTAAGTTCGAATCCGCACAAGGATTCAACGAGAAGTCAAAGAGCGCCGCCGGTGGACAAATATTTCTGAAATATGTTTCCTCCTCCAACGACCTCAGCTGCTGTTGATCCTTCTCCAACTCCTCTACAGCGTTCTCCTCTGGGCCCAGGCAAAGGACAAAGGATAATTGAGAAAGCTTCGAGGAGATAAGAGAATAAAAGTAAGAAATAAAAATTAAAGAAAGGACTCCATGGAGGACACTTGGCAGCGAAGTCGCATCAGTGCTCGAGGAGACCCTCGAAGACATTGCGATGATTAAATTTCTCTGAGCAATCACTTCAAAGGACCTTCGAACGGCGGGTGGTCTCAGAGTATCCTGTGTCTCTCACATCCTGGCGACTCAATGCACGAAATTAGCCGGACCTTCCACCCATGAGACTCGGAGACTTCGCCTCCGACGATCACCATAGAAGGAGGAGTCCAAATGGCGTCGCTTGCAAAAATATAAAAATATATAATTTCAAATCATGTCGACTTCCGCCGGAAGCTCGTCTCAAGCAGCAGCAGGAGCAGAAGTGGATCATTAGCCGCTCGGTCGCATCCGAAGATGGAGACGAGGACGAGGTCACACGGGGTTGGGGGATGGAGGAGGAGGTTGAGTGAATGTGCCTCATATGTTTATGCTATGGACTCAATATCCGGCGCGGAACTTTAAAATGTTTAAACAAACTTCCGATTTATTTGTGTTGTGTTGACGGCGGCACAGCGGGAATCCTGCGAGAAACTTTCTCTCAGTTCGTCTCGTCTCGGGTCGTGTCGTCTCGGCTCGGCTCCGGTCGGTTCGGATCGGCGTGTTCTGTGTTTGCCTTGAGAACCGGATATTAAAAATGTTGCTAAGTGCAGCAGCGAGAACGCTTTTGCTTTTGACTCACTTCCGGTTTAATAGGAAAATTACTTTGCGATGGTGATGGCGATGGCAACAACAATAATAAGAATAACAACAACAATAACAACAATAAAGTCAAGAACATAATAATAATAACAAAAAATGGCGACAAAGATTATGAAGAGCGAATGGGAAGCTAAGGTGAAGGATAATGGAAGGAGATGTGGGAGAAAAGAAGCTGAGAGAAAGCTGGAGATTCGGTGGGCATCAAAACCAAGAGAAAGAGATAAGGATGGAAAGAAAACAAAGTGCTAGAGCGAGATGGAAAGCTTTTCCAACAACTTGAAACGACTGATAAAAAGCCGAACCGATCAGCGAAATATGAGCGCTTAAGTAAAAGTGGTCGAAGCGAATGCATAAAGTCACGGAGATAAAAATGCCAGAGGTGGAAAAGATATCAATGGGATATTAAAACGGAGAAGGAAAATTTCCAAGAGTAGGAAAAAGAAACAGAATGAGGAATTAACTTGGCGTTTGGGTCAAGAGACCGAAGAGGCGGCCGTAAACCTCGTTCATAAACGGACCCCAGAGGCCTGGAGGACCCGAAGTGCATCGTATAAAATGAGTCCAGACCCAGAGGTGGTCGATGGAGCACATTAAAGTGCATATCTCTCTGTCTCTTTTCGACTCCCTCGCACCCTCTCTTTTCGACCACTTGATGTCGCATCAGGAGTTAAAACGAAACTCATTAAATTGTTAATGAAAACAATAACAATTTAAAGGACAATATAATCGCCGCAGGATCTCGCGTAGCCCAGCGCGTTGACTTTCATTAATTTTTTGTCCTTCCTCCTGGCGACCTCCGACCCCCGACCACCTATCGTTGTTGTTATTAATTTACTGTCACGCTTTGTTGTCACTTGCAAATATAATTTACAGTCGTTTTTAATTTATTTCCCGCTCCGACTCCAGCTTCGGCGTCGGCTCCAATGGCGATGGCGACTACGACTCAAGCTTCACCCTCAGCTCTCGAACTCTCGGGCGATCGCCCTCTCTTCATCTATCTCTCTCTCTCTCTCTTTCTCACTCCCTCCGCCGGCCGATCACTATCGCTGCGTCCCTTTTTCTCGCGCATATTAATTTTGAGGCAATTTTTATCGCTTGTTTATCGTCGCGTAGATGACATGTCACGTGATTGTGTGTCGCGTTCATGTAAATTAAAAAATCATTGTTATTGTTGCTTTTGTTGTTTCTCGGCAATGATGTTGTTGTTGTTCTTGTTATACTGTGCTATTTTTGTTGTCATTCTGATGTTTTTATTGTTGACTTTGGTGGAAAACTGTCCATGGTCTTATTATTGTTGAAGTTGTTATTGTTATTGATGTTGTTATTGTTGTTCATGTTCTTTATGTTGTTGTTGGTGTTGTTGTTGATTTTCTTGTTGTTGTAGTGAAAATTAAAATTATTCACAAAAACAAAAAAAAACGGAAAAAAATAAATAAATATGAAACTGAAACAATAAAAACAACCATGAGAAACAATAATAATAAGAAGGAAAATAAAAACTATGAACAATAACAACGAAAACAATAACAACAAGGACAATAACAAAAGCCATGGCATGGACAAAAACAAAAACAACAACAATGCCGATGACTACGACAAAGGAATCGCTGCCGAACATAATAAATACCGACGACCGCAGAGCCGACCAGTGTCGCCAGCTGCATGCATAATGCGGCAACAACAACAACTCCTACCTACAACATCAACAACAACAACAATTTGCAATAACTACGACCAACAAAAAATACAAAATGAAAAAATCGCACATCCTGAACTTTGGTGAAATAAATTATATGAAAAAATAAAAGGACTCAAAAGGATTCAACTCGTCTCGGTTGAATCCTCTATCTCGCCCATTCACTATCGGAATGACTATCTCTCCGTCTGTCTCGTTGACCTCTCCCTCTTTCTTTTTCTGCATCATTGACCTCTCCCTCTTTGTCTCATTGACCTCTCTCCCTCTCTTACTCTTTGTCTCTTCTGTTTTGCCTCCGAGAAGAAATTATGCAAATTTATTTAATTTTTTAATTTCGACTCGCATTTAATTAAATATGAAATTCGCATCGATGCGACACGAATTGACAGGGGTTGGGGGCGCGTCGATTGGTGGAGTGTGGAAAGGGGCGGAGGAGGCGTGGTCAGGTCATTTGGCTTTTCGCTTATTAGCCTTAAAGTACGCAGCGAAAAAGGCAATTGAAGAGCATCGATTTAACAGAAAAATACTGAAACTACAAAAGATCTTGTGAAAAAAGAGGAAACAAACGAAAACCAAGGCATGAAGAGCAAGAGAGAGAAAATCTTCAAATAATGGATGAACAATCGAGATCGGAAAATTGCCAAACGAAATTGGAAGGGAAGCTCCTCTGAAGAACTCTGAGACGAGCTCAGGAGGACTCTCCAGGAGCAAATCCTCTCGAAACAATGTTGCAGAATATCAGCAGCAGTCGTTCCATCGGATTTCGAATATATATTTCAAAGTCGCACTCTAGTCAAGGGAAAACAAAATTTAAAAATAAAATAGAATCTAAATCTATAGAGGAAAATAATCTCCATGAAAAATGGAAATAAAGAGAAAAAAGTGGAAAATAAAATCAAGGAAGAAAAAAACAAATCAATAAAAAAATAAATATTCGTAAAAAATTAAATCATCACAAAAAAAATTGAAATTAAAAATAATAAAAAATAAAATTGTCGTAAAATATAAATTAATTAAAAAAAAGATAATGAAACAAAATAATAAAAAGTAAAATAAAATAAAAAAAACTACTATAAAATTATCTCAAAATAAATAGTAAAAAAATATAGATATATGAAATACAACAAAATAATATTAAATTAAATCACAAATTTTAAAATAAAACATAAAAAAAAAATTTAAATTTATATAAATGGAAATACAACAAAAAATGTAAATAGTAAAAAATAAAGGAAACAAATTTCAACTACAACAATATAATATAAAGTAAAATAAAGTAATACAAAATGGAATAAAAAATAAATAGTAAAATGAAATAAAAAACATCGCGCATCCTTCCATCAAATTTGTTCGAAAGCCAGCTTTGTCAGAAGAGCTCTTTTTCTCTCTCCCACAAACTCCCTATGGCCTTGTCTCTCTCTCTCTCTCTCCTTCTCTCTCACTTCCCTTGGCCCTGTCTCGCTCTGTCGCTTCCTTCCGCTCTCGTTGCACCCAAAGTAGCTGCTCGTGAGCTCGCCTCGCGCTTCGCAATTGAAGTGAACGGAAGTCGATTTCGCTGCAGCGAAACTTGTTCCGATGGCAGGTGGCAACGCCAGGCGGCGGCGGTGGCAACGTCGTCGGCGGCCCCCGGGATCCTTCGACAGGATGCTGCCGCCGTGGGAGTTGGACAAAGGGGGGCGTGGCGGGTGCAAGAGAAACGTAAACATTTAAAACTTTGCGACTGACAGACGGAGGCATGAAGAGAGTGAGACGAATGGTGGCAAGAAGAGAGAGACAGGCAGACAGACACACGAAAAGAACATGAGGCTGACAGGCACACATACACTAACACACCTGCTCACACACACTAATGCAACTTGCGGTTGCCGCAGCTGCTGGAATCGTTCGCAACTATGTTTGGCAGCCATGCGAGTTTCATTCTTTCTTTGTCTCCCACCCTCTCTCCCTCACCCCTTCTGCCTCACTCGACACGCATGAAGTTTTGCCAAAAATTGATTGAATCGAAGTATTTTGTTGCATACTTTGTGGCGGCGAAGCAGACGTCGTTGCCGGCTGCCTGACGGAGGAAGATGTATTTATTTTCCGGCGTGATGCGGCAAATTGCTTTGAACTTTCCTTGATTGAGAGAGGGAGATGGAGTGAGAGAGAGAGGGGAAAATGGGGGAAGAAACTAGTGAAAAGGTGGAGTGAATGGAGTTGAGAAGGAGTGAAAAGGGGTGAGAAGAGAGTGAGAAAGAAGCACAAAAGAATTCAGAAAGAATGAAAGGATGTCGGCAAGAGTTTGGTCCATGAGGATTCTCATTTGGAGTTCATTGAAGGAAGGTCGGAGGACTCGACCTCGACGTTCACTTAATTGATCGTCTCTGAATCCTTCGATTGCACCTTTCTACCACTATTTCTACCTCTTTCGCTTTCTCTAGATTCTTCCTCCTCACATTCTCCAATTCGTTGCCTCGCGTTGCCAACACCTTGTGTTTGCTTCGTGCTTCATTACAAATGGAACTTCGGATTTTGTTGCGTAAATCATTTGTTAAATTATTCCAGGCAGAAGATGAAAGAAGAGAGGGAAACGATTAGAGAGAGAGAGAGGAAAATATGAAAAATTAAAAAGGAGAGGAAAATTTGAAATTAGATAAGAAGCGTGTAGAACAAATGGGAGGGAAGAGAAATTATGAAAAATGAAAATATGAAAAATAGTACAAACACAAACCTTGAAAAATAATTAATTCCTGGGCTTATCACGGGATCTACAAAAACTACAAATGGTTGAAGGTCTTTGATTTGATGGAGATCAAGGAGTGGCCGAGAGGAGGAAGAAAATCCTCATCCTTCAAATATTTTTCTTCAACCTCTTCTTCTCGTTTTTCTCCTCCTCCTCAATCCCTTCTCTAATTCACATCGTCCTTCAGCCCACGAATTGAATCCTTTTTCCACCTCTCATCAGTCATTTCTTCTTCAACTAACTTCAATTTCTCTACCCATTCCAAAGTTTTCTTCTTTTCCACAATTCTTCTCTTCTCATTCACTTCTGCTCCATCTCGCTTTAATTGCGAGCGGCCGGAATAAGCCAGACCGATAACAACAACAAAAAGAACAACAACTATAAAGAGCGAGTGAGGCGCGAGAAACAAGTAATTTACGCCACGTGTGATTGTGTGTGTGTAAGTGTATGTGAGTGTTTTATTTCTCTATTCCAGAGTGTTGTTTATGTGTTTTTGTTTTTGTATTTTCTTATCGTTGGATTTTGTTGTTTTTAGTTTTTCTTATTGTTCTTTCTTTGTTTTTGTTGTGATGTTGTTTTTGTTCATGGTTTTTGATATTGTTTTGTTTTTTAGCCTTTGTTTATTTTTCACTTTCTAATGGAAAACTTTATAATTTATTGTGTTTTTCCGCAGTTTAATCTGTCGAAGTGCTGCCCATTCTTCATCTCTTTCCTGCCTGTTTCTCTCTCTCTCTCTTTCTCCCTCTTCTTTGTCTCCTCTTTATCCCTCTTCCATTCACTTCCTTACTCTCACAACAGCTCAATGGAACCTCAGCCTACTTCCTTTCTCTCTCTCTTCTATTCTTTTTCTGCTTGTTTGGTCTAAACCTTTGTCCATTACTTTCGTTCTTCGTCCTTTCCCTCGAGACACATTCGCTTTCTTCTTCCCATTTCTCATTCATCTTTTTTCTTCATCTCCTTTATTTATTCTCTCCTTCCCTTCAGCGGATCTCTTCTTTACCATCTCCTTCATCGTCTCTTTCGATCTCCACTTCATCTGTTTCCTTCTTTTGTTTCCCTCTCTTCCTCTCACCTCGTTCAATTCACGCTGTTCGATTGTTTTTATTGTTGTTATTGATGTAGTTGTTGTTATCGCCATTGTTGTTGTAATTTACTCTCCACGCTTTTCATCATTATTCTTCTTGTTAATTTTTTTGTTTATCTTTGTAATTGCTTGCTGTTGTTGTTGTTGTTATTGTTTCACACTCCTTCGACTCAAGTCCTGTCGATGGTCCTGGTCTCATAGGCGGATGTGTATGAGTGTGTGTAAGTGGTATTGTGTCTGTGTATGTGTCCGAAGGTTCTATTGTTGTTTTTGTTGTTGTGTAGCATATGCATCGACGTCGAACACCGACGATCATTAATCATAAAATTAACTTTGGTAAAATGGTCAGAAAGCAACACGAACAACAACTACAAATAACGAAACAATAACATTCGTAATAACACAAAAAAAAAACAGTTACAACAAAAATAACAACATTTACAATAACAACAACGAAAACATTTACAATAATAGCAACAACGAACAATGAATCCACTGGAGAGAAAGCAAAAGAACAGAGAGAGAGAGAGAGAGAGAGTGGAAAAGAGACAAACACAATAGAAGAGCTTAGGGCAAGCGAAGTAGTAAAGTTCACCAGCAGGACCTCAGCAGGATCTAAAGGAAGGTCCTTCAGGGCTCCATCCCCCAACTTATCATCCTTCTCTTCATTCTCCTCCTACTCCTTCAACTTCAACTGCGCTTCATCCTCATACAGATGTTGTTGTTGGATGCTGAAGAGCAATTTAGAGAGTTGTTCTTGTTATTATTGTTGAAGCTACTGTTATTGTTGTTGTTATTGTTATTGTCATGAGAAAAATAAACACAGACACAGGGAAACACACGAGCGCTAGAGTGAAGGAGTGAGCAAGAGGAAGTGGGAGAAAGTGCATAAAGAGAGACAGAAAACTAATATTTTTCGCAATAATGACAACAACAAAAAAATGTAAACAACACAAAAATTAAAACACCAACAATTACTATAACAACAACACTAAAAGCTAGAAAAAAACTCCATGAAATATTTTCTGCTGGACCAAATGATGCTTCGCTGTGGAGTCAAGTAATTGTTTATTATTGTTGTTGTTATCGTTGTTGTTGCTATTGCTGTTGTTGTTATCCATTCAACTTTTGTTATAATCGCAGTTGTTCTTGTTCACTCCACTGTTGTTGTTGTTGCACTCTTCACACTTATTCTTTTTGTTTTCCTATTAATTTTTGTTATACTCTTAATATCTATTATTTTTTTGTTCTTTTAATTTGTTGTTATTTTTGTTGTTATATTATGGTTGCACTCGAGTGCAGCTGCCCCCGAAACGTGGAAAATTTCTGTTGATGAAAATTATAAACAACAATAGCGCCAAGAGCAATAAAAACAACAACATCAACGAGAACTAAAACAATAATCACTTTTGGGACATGAGGACATTTAGCACTCTTACTTTTGTTGTTGATGTTATTATTGTTGTTTTGAATTTTGTTCTTAATTAGTTTTTTTTTATTTGTTCTTTTTTTTTGTTTTGTTTTTTCTTTTCTTTTTGATCATTTGTAAAAATTATTTATATGCAAAATATTTGCTCATTTAGGGAAATCTCATTGTTGTTTTTCTTTTTGGTTGTTGTTACTATTGATGTTGTTGTTTTCGTTGTTGTTATTGTGATCATTATGCTGCATCCCAGGAGTTGTTATCTTCAGCATGAACAAGCACGAGTCCTTGTGCAGGACCTCATGAGACTGAGAATTTGGTAGAAGTACCTTTTCCATGAACTTTCTACTTTTCCTATTTTTTTGCTTCCACTTATCCTTTTCTACCTTGCCATACTAACAACAACAACAATCATTTATCGGGCTTCCACACAGTAAAAGAGAGGCTTTTAGTTGTTGTAATTTTATAAAACACTTATTTGTTGTTGTTTTTATATTGTATTTCGCAATATTTCATTTTAATGAAAGTTTGCTAATATTTTCGCACGAGTGCACAAAGGGCCAAAGCGATAGAATTTTTGCCGAAGAAGCGGAGGAAAGGGTTAGAGGAAGGAAGAAAGAGATAGAGAGAGAGAGTGAGATAGCAATATCGACGAGCATATGTTCGAGGCGAACGCTTATTGAACATTTCAATTGAAACGGATATCCTTTTGACTGCTTTTTGCCGTTCCTGCTAAAAACGCCATCACGTATTTGTGTCTATGTGTGTGTGTTTGTGTCCTCATATATTTGTAAGTGCATTCGTTTGTGTGCGTTTATGTGTGTGTGTATGTTTGTTGAAAAGTTGGCGACAATCGCCATTGGCAACAAGTATTCAAAAACATGCTCGCTTCGATATTAAATCACATTCAATTGCGTCCGTCCTTCTGTCTGTCTGTTCGTGTTTGAGCACCTCTGTGTGCGTGTGTGAGTGTGCATATTTGCATTGATTCGTGTGCTTCTGATATTTATTTATTATTTACCTTCAACTCCATCTGCTCTCCTTCTTTTTCCATCCCTTCTCTTTCTTCTCCTCCTCCATTGCTTCGGCCTTTGCCAACTTCTGTCTGTCTCTGATGTGTGCGATATCCTTTCACACCGCATATACATGTCCTTGTCCTCAATGGCAACATCAGAGGCGACTACAACAACAACTATCACTTTTGACAACAACAAGAACGATTGCAAATATTTAGTTATAAACAGAAAATTTAATAAATCCGAATGCGCTGCCGTCACCTCTGCCGCAGTCACATTCGTCTCTCTCTCTTGCTCTCTATCACCCCTCTCTCACCCCCTTTCTCTTTCTCCCTCTTTCATCATCGCCCACGGCTGTTTGGCGAGCAGAGCAAATTTTAATATCGCTCGATTTCGATAATGCATTTTTCGACCAACTCCCTCCTCGTTCTCTACTCTCTCCCTCTTCATTTTGTCTCTCTCACACTCGTTTCCAATGGCGTTTTGATTTGAGAGAACCTTGATAGATATGACAAGCTCTCGTGGTGATAAATTTGTCCTTTTACATCTCACATGCCGAGGGAGGTCCTTTTTCCTCGTAAAGGGAATAATTTTGGATCCGGTCAATTTTGTCGAATCGTAAATCGAATAAAGCAAAATTCGTTGCAAATAATTGGTCAAAAAATTGAGAACATTTTATTTTTTCATTCTGATTTCATTTTTATTTTCTGAAATGTTTTTAAATGGATTTTTCGTAGGATTTTAATATTGTTTTGAAATATTTTTAATTCTTTAAGATTTTTTAAAATTATTTATAAATTTAATTTTTTGATTATTTGAAAGGTTTTAAATTTGTTTCTTAAATATGTTTAATTGGTTTTTCAATAGGTTTTTCATTTGTTCCTAAATATTTTAGATTCGAGTTAAGTTTTTTTTTTAATTTTTTACATTCATAATAATTTTTATTTGGTTTTTTGGTGAAGTTTCAAACGTTTTATTCTCAAATATTTCTATATGAATTCTTTTTATTTTTTGCAGTTTATTTTTAACTTTTGTGGGTTTAAAAGGAGTCTTTATTTTTTAATTGATTGAAGCCAGAACTTCAAACGTCACGTTCTCCCGATCGAGGCACGTTTTCGCATTGAGCGAGTGAGATAGAAAACCAGAGAGAGAATAGAAATTCAGAGACAGAAATTCGGAGACAGAATTTCGATATTTTCCAGGATATGGAGAGAAACAGCTGGAGCGACAGACAGACAGACAGACAGAGAGACATTTGATTGCAACCACAGAACCACCAAATGCAATATGTGCAACAAAGACAACAACAATAACCATAAATGCAACCGACTGAGAAAAAGGAATAGAAAAAAAGAGAGGGAGAGAAAGATCCTCGTTTCGGAAATTTCCCTTTCTAACCCTTTTTTGCTTCAATTGAAATTTTTGAGGATTTTTCAACAATTTTTTGTATGGTTTCCACTATTTATTTGTTATTGGTTCCTATTTTTTTATTTGCTTTCTACTTTTTTTATCGTTTTTATTTTTTCATTTGGTCATTACTTCTTTATTTTCTTTCTACTACTTTTTGCTACAATGTGCCTTTTACAATTTTTGTTCTAAATTGTTTTGTACAAATTTTGTTTCTTCTTTTATTTTTCTAAATTTTTCGGCGTTTCCTGTTCGTGACCCGCTGAATGCATCCTGTGTTGCCACATCTTCCGTTATTGTTGTTTTTTTTATTGTTCCTGTTGTTGTAGGTGGTTCTATTGTTCCTGTTGTTGTATTTTGGGTCAACGCCATCTTTTGCCGTCATCGGTGGGATTTTTTGTTTTGTTAGTTCGCTCTATTTGTTGTTGTCAAATTTAATGCCAACATATTGTTTTCCACATCGATGGAGGAAGCAGCAACAATGGTATAACAACAACAATTGTACAACAACAACAATAACAATAGAAGCCATCAATGCTACAACAATAAGAATAGCCACAACAACAATAAAAACGTTCAAATTCAAAGCACGATTTGAAGCTTTCATCGCGAAACGAAACGAACGAAGCTTTCATTGAAGTTCGATTGTTTTTCTTGCTGTTTTTGTTGGTGGCAGTTGTTCTTGTCGTTGTTGTTTTTATGTTTGTTTTCGTTGTGGCTGTTATTGTTGGTTGTTTTTCAAGAAATATTATCACTTCGTCGCCATTTGATTTTCATTTCGAAATAAATTCAATTCATGTTTCGTTTGTTTGTTGTTTTTCCTCAAAACTATTTGTTTTTCTGATTATCAAAATGTTTCTATTGTTGTTGCTCAGATTGTTTATTGTTGTTGTTGTCGCTGCTCAAATGTTTGTTGTTCTTTTTGTTGTTGCATCATCCTATCGACTGTCAACAGGATTATTGCACACCATCGATATCCTTGCATGTTGTCTCTGTCTCTTTCGGATTTTTTCCAACGAATTCAGCCTTTCAATTCTCTTTGTTTTAGTTATTGCAATAGTTTCATTCTCGATATTCTATATGCTATATCGTATTGAGTTCAGCAGTTTATTTCAATAACAGATATTGTTGTTGTTGCTCTTCGTTTATGGGATTTTAGAGGGAGAGAGAAAGATTTGCTTTTGTGATGAAAGAAAACTCGAGTTAAAACTAAAAATGAAAAACGAATTTATGAACAAATTGTAGAAATAAAATTGTTAAAAAACGAAATTTTAAACAAAAAAAAAATATATTTAAAAAATAGAATCGTTGGTAAAAAATAATAGTAAAATTTTCATAGAAAAAAAAACATTGAAAAAATTCAAAACTCCACACAGATTTCTCTCTCGTCGTGTCCTGTCATCACTTGATTGGATCGAGGGATCGAAAAATATTTCATCGCGAGAATTCGAGAATTTTCACTTCCCCGGATTCATCGATGTTGGTGGATATTTTTGGCAAATTAACAGAGTTTTTGGCAAATTTTCAAAATTCACAATCAGCGTTTGGTTGGAATTTTGGGGTGAAAATATTCCACGTGAGCGCGAACGAGCTCCAATTAAAATCCATTCAATTAATTATATCAGGACAACGAGATCGGATGCGGCCTTGGTTGAAATTTTGTTCTATTTCGTGCCTGGGTTGATCTAATTTACGAAATATTCGCCATAATGAAAACAATAATACCAACAATAACATTCACAATTACAATAGTAATAATAACTACAACAATTTCTGCCATATCATCATCGTCCTTGTCGTCCTTAATCCCTTAGCCGACCTAAGCTCGGGCGACACTTGCAGCCGACCGCGACGTCCATCCATCGATTCATCTCTTTGTCAATGTGTGAGTGAATATATGAGTGTGTGAGTAAATTCAAAAGTGAATATATGTACGTGTGTGAATGTTGACGGTTTTTGTGAGATTTTTAATTTTTGATTTTTGAAAATGTCCGCTCTTAAAATAATTAAATCTCGCATTAATTATGCGATCAATTTATGCATCGGTGCAGCTATGGGGACAACAACAAAAATAACACAAACAGAAACAAAAACAACACTGAGAACAACCTCAACGATATCAGATGTTGCTGGCGACGCAGCTGCAACAATGGCAACAATTATGAAATTAAAATAAATAAATAAATGCCGGCAACAAAAACACGAAAACAAAATATTGTTCCAGAGAATTCATCACTGACAGCGAACGCACGAAGCTGGGCTGTTGCTGGTGAGGGATCAGCAGCAGGAACACTAGCAGCAGCAACAACAACTCACCGACAGCAACAACAATAACATCACCAACAGTAGCAACATCATTTGAGTCCATGTTTTTACTATTCTTGCTGTTGTTAGTTTGGCATCATCTGAATGACATTTTGTCTTCGTCACTTTTGCTGTCAAAGTTGCCAACTTGTCCTGCTGTTCATCTAGATATTTTTGTTGTTGCTGTTAGTTTTGTTGTTATTAGTTTTCTTGTTGTTAGTTTTGTTTCACTAGCTTCTGCCAGTGTTGTTGGTTTTTAGTTGATTCAATTTTTGGCCTCAGTTGCTGATGCCATGGAGAGAAATTAAACATTTTCAATACTCAGGATTTGCAAAAATTCCATGTCCTTCTCATGGTTGTTTAATTAAGGATTCGATATGGATTTTCCGACAAAATTTATACATAATTTTCTATGAAGACATATCAAAAATGTATGAAAATAATATAGGAAAATTGTGTTCAATTGACGAAGGGAAAATTATTCCAAAAAATTTGGAAACTCGAGCATTGGCGTATTTTTATCAATTTTGATATCGATAAGAAGGTTAATGAAATAAATTGCATGAAATTTAATATATGACAATTATTTGAAATAAATTGATACCAAAACCTAAAAACAAAAATTGAAAACCTTTGAAATTTTAAACTTTGCTACTTTTTTACAAAATTTTAAATACATGATTGTTTAATTAGGGACTCGTATTTAAATTTCATCAAAATTTGCAAAAATAAAAAATTATATTAAAAAATGTATGCTATTAATAAGCATCTCTATCAAAATACTAAAATAAAAAAATTTGTCAGAGTTTACTGAAAATATACACAAATTTCGAATATATTGCTGAAAAATGATTCCCGGAACCTCGAAAAATTCCACGAACCTTCGGAATTCGAAACCACGTCGCTCGTTTTCTCTCGGTGCATTTGGCGTTGAATAGCGATGAGAAATCGAGCGAAAAATGAAACAAAGAGCGATTCATCAATGGACTTGGGGTCGGATTTCGGGTGACCCGGGGCGGAAAACTCTAGTGAAACAGAGAGCGATAGAGGGGCCGAGAGAGGGAGATAGAGAGCGACAGAGAGAGTGATAGACAGAGAACGAATGAGAGAAAGAGAAAAAATGACAGTGGTCGCGTGAGTGAGGGAGAATTGCGCTAATTAACGGTAATTATGTTCCGCCAAAATCCGTAATCAGCTCAGGGTCGAAACACAAAACGTTGCCTCACACAAGCAGTCACACACACACACGCAAGGACCTCCCCTCAACACCCTCTTCGTCCTCCTCCCCGTAACATGAGACAATCGTCCATTCGAAGGATGTTCGGGCCCCTCATTTGCGATCGCTGTGATGGACGACGGGGAGACAAAGCGAATGAAATCCTGTGTGACCCGCGGCGACGAGTGCAAAAATGTCGATGCTGTCGACGGACAGGACATCAGAGGAGGATATCGAAGGACATGGGGAAAGAGACAGAGAGTGGGAGATTGAGATCTTTGGACATCTTTGTGCCTTGGTTCAGATTTTAATTAAAATAAAGCAGCAAACAAGTGATTGAAGCGTGGAGCAAGAGGGACGAGTGGGAGAAGAGGATGAAACAGGACGATTGGCGACGAAGCAGGACGAAACCGGATGAAGCTGTATGAGACACGACGATTCAGGACCAAACAGGATGAAGATGAGACGTTTTACACAATTTAATTAATGTCCTTCGTTGTGTATTTATGTCGACTCTCGAGATGATGTCCTTCGCATCATTTGTTGCTGTCGCTCTCCTGTCCTTTTCTCCCATCACTTCTCTTTCTTTTTATCCTCTCTGTGTCTCCTTCCTTCTCTCTCCATCGTTGAGAAGAACCTTGTGTTCTCGTCATCCTCGTCCTCGGTCACATGTTCCGGCTCGAGTGCCCCACGGAGCTTTTCTTTTATCTCCACGAAACGCACCATCTCTCTCTTTCTCGATCCTCTCTTCTTTCTGGCCTGATCTGGCCGTCAATGCTGTGGGCTGGACTTTGATTGAAAACCGAAACGTGCTCTGGAAATCCATCAAAATTTCATTATTTTCCAGAAATTTCACTTGTGTTCTTTATATTCCTCTCTCTGTCGGTTCTTCTCTCTTTCATTTACTCACACACTATCTCTTTCCTCACTCTATATCTCTCCCTCTTCACACACTATATCTCGGCTCATTCACTATCTCTCTCTCTTCTGGCTCACTATCTCCTTCTCATCTCCATCATATCATATCATACATCCTTCTTTGAAGGACTGCTGCAGCTACTATTTGAGGTCTTCATAATTTGAGCATCGCATCGCATGACCAGGCATCGCATCATCATATCACATCCCACCCTCTTCCCCTCCGATGTCCTGCTCCCCCTGGTGTCCTGTGCTTTCTCCACCTCCTGATGTCCTGCAGTCCCGATGAAGGGGAGCTTTATTTACATGCATGCGAAGGAGCCTCCGGGCGTCTTTCGTTCACTCGCTCGTTCGTTCGTTCGATTGGAGCAGGAGGATCTGGCTCGGCTTTTGTGTTTGCTTCGAAACTCAATATTTTGCTGCAACGTTCTCCCTCTCTCTCTCTCTCTCTCAGTCTCCCCGCAAAACAAGCTCCCCTCACCGTCACCAACATCTCACGCACATCCTGAACCCGCACGAAGATGGGGGCGCAAAAGGGGGGCGTGGCTGGGCTGAGGCTCTTGTTTGAGTTCATTTTGAGAGGTTGTGATTTTGTGTTTGACATGTTTTAATTAATTTCTTATGCTGCGGCGAAGGCCGTCCATCGGGCGATGGATTGGGTTGAGTTCGGTTTGAGTTTGGTTTGAGATGGAGCCCGATTGCTTTTCACCAGAATTGCCGATGGGACAACGAATGGAGGACGAAGAGGACGAAGAGACGACAACGAGGACGACGACAAGGAGAATAGCGACAATGACTATGACGATGAACAGACGACAACAACGACGTCAGGGGAGATTTAATTTTCAAAATAATGCGTGGAGCTCGAAGATTAGAAAATCGTGTAAATCGAACGCAGGGCCGGAGGATCCTGGGGATCGTTGTTGACGAGTGGACGATGACGAGATATGGAGGTCATCGATGGAAGAGCGATTGATGGGGGGCGGAGATCAAAAGGGCGTGGACTGAGAGATTTCATCAAGGTCTAGAAGAAAAAAAGGAGCAGTAGATCCTCGTGAGAGTCAGGAGAACTTGATATTGACTCCCGGTTGAAGAGAAGTCAAAATTCTGGTTAAGAAATCAGTTCTTGATAAGTTCAAGGATCAAGTGGAAACCTTCAAACTCTAGCCTCTCTCTCTCAGAAATCACTCTGATGAACTCCTCTCGTCAAAACTATCGAAATTAACTCCTTTCGCCTCGAACCCGCGACATGAAATCCCTTCGTCCCAACTTTCAAAATTAAATCCTTTTGCCCCCAACCCATGGAAATGAATTCCTCCGCAGGACGAAGGGACCTTCAAAAATATGTGTGGGTGTGTTTGTGAATCTTCAAAACATCAACATGAAACTTTGTGAATATTTGCAATTTTCTAAACCATTGATTTGCGAGACGTTCGCAACAGCGAAACTTCTCGCGAGCTCTCCTTCGCGATTCGATGGATTTTCGAAAACTAATCGAATCTCGATGAGCGTCGAACGCAGTCGTCGTTGTCGACCATGACGTCGACGTTAACGTTGACGTCGTCGTCATGCCAACTGCGGTAACGCAATTATCCAGGGAAAAATCCGAGGAAAATATGCACGTAAAGGCAATTAAGAAACTTTCCAGCACTGGGAGAAAAACTCAACTCGAAATCGAAAACAAATGCGGAAAAAATAAGAAATATAGAGGGATAAAAAAGGGAGAGATGGAAAATATGTGAATAAAAATCGAAAAAAAGGATAAAATGGGAGAATTATTAAAAAAAGAAGAGAATGAAGATGTGAGGGGAAAATATGATGTAAAAGTAAAATAGAGAAAAAGAAAAATTGAGACTAATAAAAAAATAGAGAAGAATAAAAATAGAAAAAATAAAAATTAAAAAAAAATAAAAATGGAGAAAAATGCAAATTTCTGAAAAATTAGTTCTGAAAGGTATTTCACAAAATAAAATAAGTACATTTTGCAAAACATAAAAATTTAATTCTGTAAAATTTTAAAAATTCAATTCTGAACAAATGGAAAAACTCAATTCTGAAAAAATTAAAGAATTAATTTCAAAAGGCAACAAAAAAAGTGCAATCTAAAAAAAATTAAAAAGCGAAAAATGATCCTGGAAAACTACTGGTGAAAAAGTCGAGGAAAATGCGAGATAAAAATTGCGTTAACAAATCGAGTTTTCCCACTAATTTGGGATATAAACTGTGCAGAGAGGTGGATAGAGGATGAAAAATGCAACGAGAGGAGTGAGAAAGAAGAGAGAGAGGAGAGTGAGAGGGATGCAACTGCAGCTGGAGTGACAGGACGACATCCTGGCAGGCAAGCGATGCGTTGTATATATCACAAACATACATTCACACACAAATTCACTCACACAGGAACACAGGAACTCATACCATAGCCATGATAGAACTCTGCCTGGTCACGTTGGCTATGCATGTTTGTGTCCATAACTCAGTCAGTTACTCCCACCTCTTTCTCTCTCGCTCTTCTCGCTCTCTCTCCCTCTAAAAAACACACATGCACACCCGCCCATAGATCTATGCACGTCTCTGCCATGTTTCAAAATTTCAAATGTTCATATTTGAAGCCTCGCTTTCCTGCCGTCCGTTTCGCTTGCTTTTTGATACTCCATCTGGATGTCTGTCTCTCCTTCACCCTCGCTCTTTCTCCACCTCGATCTCTCTTTCGCCCCCTTGTTTTGAGCTCGAGTGATTTGGCAGAATTTCCGTGCATTAAGCTGCGTTTAATGCCTTTCGCCACCTCCCACGCCACGCCCACCGTGGAGTCTACGGACCCAACGAACTCCTCGAACCCTTCATCGTCTCCATCGCCCTTCAATGTTTCTGTCTCCCTTCAATGTTCCATCTCTTTCTTCATCGTTTCATCCTCACCCTTCATCATTTCACCCTCTCCGCCCCCTCTTGCATGCAGGACGAGGACATTAATCACTTTGATGCATCGAAAAGTTGAGTCGACTCGAGTCGATTCGTTCGTTCGTTCGAGTCGTTGAAGCCAAGGCGTTCAGCCTGAGGCGAAACGGAAGGACGAAAGGACGACTCGTGAGTGGATTGCATTGCAACATATCACGCCCAGAGGGCGCGCACCACATGCACATTACCTTCGTATTCTCCTACATGATGCCGTCCTTTGAGTCCTCGAGTCCTCGATCTTCCCACTCGTCTTTCGTCCTGTGCGTCGTGCGTTGGACGTCAGGAGACGCCGCAGAACTTTGAAAAATTGAATACTTCGAAGGGTCTCTCCACCCATCCCTTTCTCTCGCTCATCTCCTCCCTTTTCACTCTCCTCTCCTCCCTTTTGTCACTCTCCTTACCTCCCTTCCTATATATCCTTCTACTATCTCCTATCTTCTTTCTACTTTCTCCTACTCTCTCTTTAACTATCTTCAAGTTTGCTTCGTGCTTGCATGAGTTGCCAGGAGACAACATTGGTGGAATGTTGTTGTTGTTGCTCATCTTCTTCCTCTTCTTCATTATCGTGTTGTTATATATGCGAAGCTTTTGTTGTTTTTATTATTGTTGTTTCATCATGGCTATGATATTGATGATGTTGGAATATGAAAGATTGCAAGCGTTTTAAGTAACAGCAATTCAAGGATCCCGGATTCAAGGATAATACCAAGTGGAAATGGCAGGCGAATTAGCATGGGATCGAGATGAGATGATGTTAGGGAAGATAGTAGTAGAAGGCTGAAACTGAGAGAGAATGGATGAACATCGTGTGGAGAAAAGGGAAATAAAAGGGATCAGCAAATTTGATGTGGAACAATATTGATAGATATGGGTGAAGGACGAAGGTATTGAGAGTAGGATTAGTTCGATAGAATTTGAAAATAATACCTGCGAGTGCGATATGCATAGGTATACCAACGGAAATTCCAAAAACCTAAAATAAAAAGAAAAAATAATTACAAAATACCGTCAAGAGAAAAAATTTGAAAATTTTGCAAATCGCAAAAAAAATATTTAAGAAGTTAAGAATTAAGAAATATGGAAAAGAATTTCGGAAAAAAATATTTGGCAAAACAAACAACGGAATTTCCCAAATTTGACAAAAACAACATTTTTACAAAAATACAATTGAGATCAACATTTTTTCTAAATTCAAATAACAAAAAAATTTTGTGAATAAGATGTTTATTTATTATTTATTTATGAATTAATGTTACATTCATAAATATATAATAAAAAAAATAACAAAAAAAATTCAGAAAATTTATTTTCCCATAAATTTTACCCCGTTTTTATAATCCCAAGAAGGCCATCCCATCCACAACCACTGCAATACAATCAAGTTCATCCTCATCCATTCTGTTTCTCGTGATTCCCTTCGTCGCCTGCATCGTGGTGTCCATCATCGCCTTTGTGCACATCATCAACATCATCAGCATCTCACCTCATCATCTGCTGCTTCTTCTGATCCTGTCGTTGCCGCCCATTCGGCATCGACCGACATCATCAACAACTCGCATCGATGGGTCCGGGCCGCCAGATGACGCTTACCATACTCCCCGAGTATCCCGTCGATTCCTCGTTTGCACTCTCTCTGACTCTTTCCATCTTCTTCTTTTCTAGCGCTTTCTCCCTTTTCTCCATCTCATGCCTCTCTATTTCTTCATATTTCATTCGCCCTCGTCCTGCCGAAGCATCCCACAGACATCGTTGCTTCGATTCTCAAATCATCGCCTCATCCTCCATTCAACAGAGTCCTCTTCTTCTTCTTGGTCGTTCTCTTCCTGAGTCACTGTCTCTCTTTGTCCTTCAGCTGTTCCTCTTGTATTTCGTCCTCCTCATCCTCATTTTCCTCCTCCTGCTTCTACTCTTTCTGTTCCTTTTTCCATCACTTCTCCTCGTCCTCGTCGTCAGTGGGCATCAGGTGTCTCGACTGCATCGAATCTCAGTCAGTCGAGCCTCAGCCCGATCGAAGTCCTGGCGAAATTGCACTTCGTCTCATCTGCCTTTCAACCGACTCTTGTTCACTATTCGACCTCCTTCGTCTCTCTCGTTCGTCTCTCCTCCTTCGTCTCTTCTCCATCGTCTCCCTAGGCTGGGGTTCGGCTCTCAACGCCAGACGTCGGTTTCAACGGTCTCATCCGCAACTTGTGGCTTGCATCGTCGACAACAGGGCAACAACAGAAGAACAACGCACCAACAATAACAACAAGAAGCTCCGAACTACACGAGGATAGCAACGACGACAGGGATAACGAAAACAACAAGGACGACAACAACAACAACACTGTCGACTACATATCATGGTTCTCCCGAAAAGCAATTGCTGAAAGCATTTTTCAATATCGCAGCACTATGCGGCGATATCCCTTACATCCTTTGAGTGTACGTACGTGTGTGCCTATGAGTAAGTGACTGTGTGTTTGTGTGTGTGTGTGAGTGAGTTCACAATTGTGTCTCGCTTTCAACACTCATGAGAGTTGGGGGTTGGGGGAAGGCAAAAGCAACGTGTGGATCTCTGTAGGAAAAAAAACCAATAAAATGTAAGATGAAATCCATAATGAAAGCAAACAATTTGTAGACAGGCGGATCATCATCATCATCATCCCTAGGATCCTCCCTTTCAGCAGTCTTTCATTTGAGCCCGCTCCTTCATTCTCTCCTTTACCTTTCCTTCATAGTCGGCTTCATTCACTCCTGTATTCTCTCCTTCCATCTTATCTTCTCACTTTCCTCTTCGTCTGAGCACTTTTCCTGCGGTTGGCAACACTTACAGACGACACAGATGCAATCGTCATCATCGTCGTCTCTCATTCGATTGCTGACGTCGTCCCTCGGCCGCCGTTTCGTCCTCGCTCAAGGACCACTGAAGCTTCTGAAGGAAGTATCCTCTCACTCTCGGTCCCCTCCTCTCTTTACCTCACTCTACATCTTTCCTCCTATGACCCTCCCTCTCCATCCCTCTCTCCTTTTCACCACTTCCACTCTTACTCTATCCTTTTGCCCCCCTTCCAAAAATATCCTTCACTCAATTTCCGCGCCCTGAAGCGACGTC
>CM029563.1:1139277-1339407 GCA_017309665.1 Coelopa frigida | reverse complement strand
GTCGCGTTCATCGGCAGCAGTTCATCTCTCTCTCACTTTCACCATCTCTCCCTCTCCCTATCATTCTCCATCTCTCTCTATCTCACAGTGCGTTTCTCTGGTCGTATGAGGAAGTGTTTGTGAAGCTGGCGTTGAGTGCGTGTGTGCGTGCGGCGGCTTTCAACGGCATCGCATTGTTCGCGACAACGGCAATGACGACAAGGTTGACGATAGCAATAACGACAAGGACGACAACAACAACAGTAATAACACCAACGTCGACAACGACAGCAAGGACAACGACAACGACGACGAAAGGAACGACGACAGCGACGTTGACAACGTGTGAGAACCTCGTCCTGCGTCGTTCTCCGTCGCCTGGTCTCGCTCTCTCGACACCGAGCGATAAATCAGCGAATTGTTAATTATCATAGCCTGCTTTTAGGCGCATTAATTCGCACTTAATGCCCGAACAACGACAACGCGGGACATTGTGTCGATTCAATTAAAGAACCTGCAGGGAGACGACATCGAGATCGTTATCGATGGGTGGAGCAGGCTCAAGGACGATCAGAGTATTGGAATAACTTGTTGTTAAAATCAAGAGCCTACTTTTGGCTTCCCTTTGACTTTGGTTTTTGGTTTTTGTTAATTATGTCATTAGAGCGATTGTGAGCCAACTTTAAGAGCCTCTTATCGAATCATGGATATATCCTTTTCTCTCATTAAGTCCACTAGAATCGAAAATCTGCCTACCATCGTTGTGAAGCCTACTTTTTGAATCCTTTCATAATTTTGCTCGTCCCTACCCTTTTATTCTCTCTTTCATAATTTTCATAATTTCCACAGAAGAATTTCCCTCGCACACTTTTCTCTCCTCATCTCTTTCACTTTCGCTCGCTCATCATCGGTCGAGGGTGCGGCGACATCCTCTCGATATCCTTTCGCATTAATATCCCTCTGTTTTTCTCCTCTTTCTCTCTGGTCTTCGACCCTTCTCACTACTCTATCCCCCTTCTATATCCTCTTTTTCTGTCCCTCTCTTTCACTCTCCTTCAACACAATAGCACGAGAGCAGCTGAGCGAACAAATCGCCGCATTGTGCACAGATCTGCGTGTTAATATCGGTGGTAGATGTGTGTTTGCTATAGTGTGGGTGGCCTGTTTGTGGCATGATTGTGTTCCATGGTTGTGTGTCATATATATGTTGTATAAACGCATGTGTGCGCCCTGTATGCACGAGTTTCTAATGACTTGAGTCAACGAGCTGTTGTCATTCATCATCAACATTGTACCCATCAACAACATCGACAGCATCGTAGTCGTCGTCATCGTCATCATTGGCATCAGAGTCATCGTTATCGACATTTTCACCCTCATCGTCATCGACATTTTCATCGTCAGTCTTCACTCTCATCGACAAAGTTCTTTTGGTTCCGTTTTTCTGCCTCCTCTTCATCTGCCTCCTACTATCATCTTTGATAGTAACAAGAACAATAGTAGCAACAATAAATTCAGTAGAAAACACCAACAACAGAAGGAACACCAACAACCTCTATTGACAACAACCAGAACAACGTCAATGAACGCAATGTTGATCGACAATATCATGATAGAATCAACATCACTTCATCACTCCTTTTCTCCTTATTCTTATGCTCTTCCTCTTCTTTCGTTTCCTCCTTTCTTCTCCTCCTTTCTCTGTACATTCATCTCCTCCTTCATCACCTCATTCTCACTCTTCATCGTCATCTTCAACAGCCTCATTCACGCCCTTTTCCTCTTTTCGAAACTACCTCATCTTTGTTCTTATCTTTCTTTCATCCTTCCCATCATCATCATCATCGACCTCAGGACGCACATATCTTTATAATATAATCCACTTAATCGTCATCTTCATTGTCCTCTTCATTATTCTCCTCATCTTCTCCAAAATCCTCCTCATCTTCTCATCCATCTTCTTCATCTCTCCTGTCCTTCTCCTTTTCTCCTCTTTCTCGTTCTCTTCTTCATCACTTTATCCTCTCATCGTTTCCGCTGACTCAACTTATTTCATTCTTTCTTTGTCCGCTGCCTAATAAATTAACCCTTGCCACACCGAGTCAAGTGGAGGGAAACCCATTAACCCTCTCTACACTCAACATCTAAAGGATAGATTTTTTTTTAAATACACCCCACTCTCGTCCTTCGCTCGTCCATCTCCTTCATTCCTTCGTCCTGTGGAGCAAATTAACTTAACGCCTCGCTGGCGCATCGATGGCTCAAACATTTTATTGGCCAATAAAATGTGTCGAGCGAATAAATCATTTGCAAAAATTATGCAATAAACGAGAGAGAAGGAGGGAATGAGAAAGAGAGACACCAAAGAGAAAGAGAGAGAGACCGATGTCCTTCATCCTGTTTGTCTCACCCCACTTTTGGCTATTGAGAGGTTCCTCCCTCGATTTATGTGAGAGTCTGAGGTTCATGTGAGTCTGTATGTGAGTGCATCGCATTCAATGTGTGTGTTTTCATGAACTTGTGCGTGTGTGTGTGTTTGTCTGCGACCACAAGTGTTGCCAACGTGCCGCAAAATTTACAACGGAATTGAGTGGAGTTTAAGTCACTCGCGCACCCCGAAACGCGAGCGATAAATTTTGCCCCGAACGTGCGTGCGAATGTCTCTCTCTCTATCTTTGTCTCTGTCTAGGCGGTCTATCTCTATCTCTGTCTGTCTCTGTGGCTGTCTGTCGTGGTGGCTTTGTGTGAGTGTGTTCTCTTGTCTAACAATGTATTTGTGGGCTGTAAGTGTGTGTGTAAGAGCTGCATTAGCACACGTTTTGCATTCAATACGCTCGCGCCTTGTGCAACGATTCATTGTCTGTCCATAGATTTTGTCTGTCTGTGAGTTTGTCTATCTATATATTGTCTATCTATTCCTTTGTCTGTCTGTCCATTACCATGTCTGTCCGTCTGTCTGTGCGCTTGATTGTGTGTGTATTTGCCTCGGTAATAAATTATGCGCCAATCGAATTATGCTCATGTCTCTGTAGATGTTTGTTTTTGGCAACGCCAGCAGAAGCAGCAATTGCTACGTGCGAACGTGTTGCTCCGGCCTCGGATACGATTCCATCCTTTTCAACTCCATCTCCTCCATCCCTCCACGCCCCCTCCACATCCTCAGAATCTCATAGATTACAGCGCGAATCTGCGCCGAACACGAGCATGTGTCGCGAAGTCAGCCGCAGAAGAAGCCGGAAGACGATTCGAGTGTTTGTCGGGGCGACGACGAATGCGATGCGTGCTGAACCCGGCCCAAGAGACGAGTCGGACGAGTCTATCGAGGGATACTGAGGATGGTGAATGAAGCAACGAAGGATGGTGCAAGGAGGAAGATGCATGAGGGACTGAGGATTCATGGAGGAGATGCATTGAGGAAGCTGCATTCAGAAAGATCCATCGAAAGTTTGGGCACGATTTCATCGGACGAACATCACTTTGCTGTCCCATGTGAATGTGTGTGAGTGAAGTGCGATTTGAACCTCGATTAAAACTCAATCGAATCGTCTCAATTCGAGGTTCAATTGGGTGCTACATTAACAAGGCTATGGAGCGAAGAATGGTGGCTCACCGAAAAAGTGAAGGATGGTGACCAAGGGACTAAATAATGGAGTTCTACTAATCGAAGGATGGAGTCTACTGAACCAAATGCTGGATTCTGTGTCATAGGATGGACTGAAGGCAACCGGACCCTGCCGCTTAGTCGCCAGGACTTTCGCTTCACACTTCGCTGTCAAGTCAAAGGATTCCACATCCTCGAGACAGCTGTGAGTGACAATGATTGAAGCAGGATGTGTTTCTCCCACGAGGTTGGAAATGGACCAAATGGCGCAACGACTCAGACTCAGAGTTCAGTCAACGAGAGAGAAGACAAGACGTATGAGTGACATTCAAATCTGCAAAGTCAGTGGAAGACAATGGATGGTTCACATCCTTTCATTCATCCTTTCTTCGTTACTTCTCAACCTCGAGTTTACGAGATATACGAGGTGCTTAATTAAAAAATCATTCTTTCTCGTTCTCACTTCCTCTTCTCCTCCTCACTTTGTCCTTCTCTCTGCTTCTCCCTCTCTTCAACATCCACCACGAACAACATCCTTCACGACGCATCGCCGATGATGGATCCCTAACAATGCGAACGATATTGAGTTCCACCTTTTTTTCGTCCTGTCCGTCCTGCTCTCCAAGGACAAAACAACAATAACAAGAAGACAAACAATGAAGGATATTTTTCTCCTTGTTCTTCTTCTTCGTGCTCGTCCTTCGTTTGGTTCTTTCGAGCTCTCTCCGTCTCCTGAGGGGAAGAAGACGAAGGATGCTTTAAGAAAAGGCGCACGATTCTTCACCGTGTTTTCGATTGTTTTCACGATGATGATGGTGTTGTTGTTGTTGTTATTTTCATTGTTGATGCTGTCGGTTATTGTTGTTGTTTCTTTCATTCCTCTTGTTGTTTCTTTCACTACTATTGTTGTTTCTTTCAATCCTCTTGTTTTTCTCTTACTTTCCTTCTTATTTCTCTCACTTTTCCTCCTAGTTTTTCCCGCAAAATATCGATTTTCACAATTTCGCCCGTCATCGATGATTTTCAGCTGAACATTTTATTCAATCGAATTAATTTCTCATCGCATCGGATCGTGTTTTCGCCATGGAACGCATCCAGGTCTTGGAGAAGACGACGATGATGATGATGGCGATGACGCAGCTGATGAAGAGGCCGCCTCCGACCTATCTCTCCACGATACTTACTCTCGTTAATGGAAAGATTCTATCGTCGCAAGAACGGATGGCGAATGCGTTAAACGGCAGACGACGAAGGATCCAGGACGATGAGGACCTCCTCAGGTGACGCCTCCTTGGTCCTAAGCACGTAAAATATTTGCCATCCCTCTTTCTCTATCTCCCTCTCCTCTCTTTCTGCCTTCCTCCACTTTCTCCATCTGCGAGGACTTTGCGCACTCATTCGATGGTTGAGATTTCGATTAGCGTGAAACGAGATAAGTGAGCATGCGACGAACGAGCCGAGGATAAGAGAGTGAGAAGGAGAGAGAGTGGGGAGAGACGGACGATGAGATGATTCTTGTACTCAAAGGGAACGAAGGTAGAGGAATTGAACGAAATTGGAATAAAGGAGGAGGAAGAGGAAGGAGGTAGGCTCCCCAGAAATGTGAAAAGAAGGCCTGAGAGGAGAAATTTGAAGACGGCACCCGCCTTCGCAAGAACTCGTCATGCCGTCTTTGCTGACGACAACGATGGCGATATTATTGACGACAAAGGACTTTTGATATGCATTTTTTTACATCACTTTTACTTTTTTCTTCATCTTGTAAGCTTTTCTTAATATTTTCTTGACCTTAATTTTTCTTCATTATTTTTTTCTTCAATATATTTTTTCCTTATATTTTTCTTCATTTTATATTATTCTAAGTCCAACATTATTCTTAATCTTCTTTTTTTCCATATTATTATTTCCATATTTCCATATTATTATTATTATTATTTTTGACATGTTCTTATTTTTTTCATCTTCTTTTCTTATTCTTCATTTTTTCTTTTTCCCGTCCTTCCTCCCTAAACTTCATTTTCCCGCTCATGAATTTCTCGCTCAAACAAAACGAGAAACTCATTTCGACTCGACTCCAGCGATCGATGCAATTTTTTATGGGCACCCAAACTCTCTGACCCGAACCTCGCCCACTCTCTCTCTTCCTCTGAACCGCTTCTCCTCTCCCCCTTTCCACTCACTTTAACCATATCATTTCCTTCTCTTCCCTCACCCAACATGGCTCTTACAGAAGCTGACGACTTCTTGAGTACGAGGAGAGACCGATTACAGATGGCAGCGAGTGATGGCGAACGAGATGGTTAAAGGATGGAAAGGGAGAGAGAGGGTGTAAGAGAAATGAAGAGAAAAAGGGTGAAGCAAGAAAGAGAGAGAGAGAAAAGAAGACAACGAGACGCAAGACCAATGAGTTCCGAACGTGCCCAAATTTCCGGCAACGCATAATAAAGTTGCTTCCATCGGTTTATGTTGTTGATGTGTTTGTTGTAGTTGTTGGTTTTAGAGTTGTTATCTTCATTTTTATTGTTGTTTTTATTATTGTTGTTTTTCATATTATTCTTGTTCTCTTCTCCCCTGCCGTTGCTTCAACATCTCAAGACGAATGCGACGATGAAAAATAAGAGAATGAAAACGAAAACTAAAATGAGAAAGAAGACGAAGACGCAGCTGCAACCACATGTTTCATGCCATCAGACGCATTGGTGCTTCATCAAAGGCACCAGATGCAATAACAACAACAACAAAAGGAACAGTAGAAGCAACAACAACAACAGAAGCAGCTCAAACTACAGTCGTCAACTCGTCGTCTGCGTGTCTCGAAGTCGTGGAGTCGAAAGAGGGAGACAATCAGAGAAAGGGAGACAGACTCTGTCTGGCGCTAATAAAGTTAAGCAATGGATTTCATGAAAAATTCCATTTGGCAACGCGAGCTCGTTTAATAAATATTTATTGAGAGATGCATGCATGCATTTTCCCAAGATCAGAGGAGGAAGAGGAGGTGGATAAAAAGAAGAAAAATCGAAGGAGAAAGAGAAGCAGAAGGAGGTCAAGGAGAAGGAATGAAGAAAGGATAATGAAAAGGATAAAAAAAAATTGAGAAAAAAGTAAAGTGGAATAAGAAAAGGGTGATGGGACAAGAAAACAAAGAAGTAAAATAAAGAATAAATAAAATTAAAATCTTCAACAGTGCGTATAAGCGAATGATCAAAAATGAGTGAAATGAAAAAAAAATTCAAAAGAAAAATATTTAAAAGAGAAAAGACTGAAAACGAACAAGAGAAAGATCGAAAAATAATAATCCGTCTCAGGCGGAATCGAAGGAATGTCCATCGAAGATAAAGAGAAACGAAATTCAATTAAACGTCGTCGTCATTATCATCGTTTTTCGACTCAAGTCGAAGGCGAAATTTTCACTGAATCCATGCAAATGGCTTTAAATATGACGGCGATTGCGATGGCGGCGACTTCGACAAGGACAACAACGATTGCGAAGTTCGACAAGGACAACAACGATGGCGAATTAAAACTGCATCCTTGTTTATTTTATTCGCGCGGCCGATTTTCATTAACGAGCTTTTTATGCGCGCATTCATTTTGCGACGAGTAAATAAAGATTCTCTCGTGTGGTATGGAGAAGGGAGAATCGAAAGAATGAAACAGAATGAGAGGAATGTGAGAGAATGTAAAGGAGAGGGAAGGAGAGTGAATGAAAGCGAATGAAGTGGAGGAAAACATTCGACCGAAATTCATACAAACATACTGAAAGGGTTGAAGAGGGACGTGAGAAGATGGAGAAGAAGGAGTTGAAGAATGCGAAAAGGAACAAAATCAGGGGAATGTGAAGGAGAGGGTGCCGAAGAAGGAAGTGAGACAAAATGAGAAGAAGAATGAGAAGGAATAAAAAGTACTGAAGTAACGCATGAACGCAAGTCCTTTAAAATTAAAGAGTCTGGTCTATAGACATCCTTCTTTGGCCCTGTAGTTGGGTAGTTGTTCTTTCTCTTTCACTTCTTTTTTCCTCTTCCTCTTTATCTTCCTCTTTCCCTCTCACTCAAATTATGTCCATCTCTCTCCCGCTCTCGCTGTGCGTGAACACAATTATTTTCTGCCACAGCGCGAGGCAAGGCAGACATTTCGAGTGCCGTTTTGCACAAGTATATGTGTGTATGTGCTTGGGTGATTGTCGGCAATGTGTGTGTGTGTGCTTTATTTTCCTCTTTTGGATGCCAGTGTGCATGTGGTTGTGCGCGGTAATAACGGTAATAATAATCGCAAACGTAATAATATGCAATAATCGCCGCATTCACGAATCTCGGCGAATTCCATGCAAAAACCAACGGAGAATCCAACGAAATTCAGAAGAGTTTTTGCTCATTCTTCTCACTCCCTCTATATTTCTCTCATACCTTCAGTGGCCAGAGAGAATTTCGCTATTAACGCCATTTAAGCACTTCATCCTTCCCCCTCTTTCGCCCATTTGCCACGGCCCCGCCCCCTACACACGACAGTGGAAATGCGAGCACACGTTGCAGCGAAATTTGATGTCCTTTCGTTGACGACGAAAATGGGAGACAAAAAAAAATCAAAATAGAACAAAAAATCAAAAAATCGTGTCCTCGCGCAGTTTTTCGTCCTACTTTCGGCACGTTTGCACGCCTTTCGCATCCTGTTTCTCTAGTTTCTTAGCTTCTTATTCCACATCCTCATCTGTCTATTCCTCCTCTTCCCCTTCATCCTTTTCTTCATCCTCCGCGTCTTTTCTTCTCACTAGACACACTCAGAGTCTTTAGCTCTGTCTCTTTCTATTCGTCCGTCGGTCTAGTTCTTTTCGTCCTCATTTTCTACCTCTTCCTCTCGTTCTTCTTCTCAGTCGGTGTCTCAGTTTCTCTCTCTCATTCCCCTTGGAACAAAGTCGTCGCCGTCGCTTCCGACTCCGTGTCTGAAGAAGAAAATGAGCGTGTAATTAGAAATGCGCGTCGTCCTGTCCCACTCCCTCCTTCCTTCTTTCTCTCTCTTCTCTCCTCCCACACGTCACTCGCAGGTCGTCGCCATAGAGAGAGTGAAAGAAAGAGCGAGCTATTGTCGAGCACGAAAGAGATGGCAACTGATGAAGGAGCCACGAGAATGTGTGTGTGCCCTTTTTTTCCGTGTGATCATGTGTGTGTGTTCGTATGTTAGTGCTCGTGTGTTGGTGTCTGTGTTTAGACAGGAAGTACGCGCCATGCCGCCAGCCGGAAGTCAGCTGTTGGGGCGCCTGGAAGGCGGCTGGAAACTCGATGGAAGAAATTTAAAGGATTTCAAGAAAAATCCAGAAATTATAAGTTGGAATAATATTTTCATTTAAACATTTATTTTAATATAGATGAAATTATTTTTATATAAACTTTAATTCTAAGATGTTTTTGACTTTTCATATGCTGTTGATAAGATGGAAAGGATATTTGGAGATTTTTGATATGATTTGATAATTGATTAATATTTAATACTTTATTTTATATTTTTATATTTCTATATTCTTTTTTTAATATATGTAATTTTATTATTTATATTATTAATTATTTTTTTATATTTTTTTTTAAATAAATTTGATTACAATTTTCTATTCTTACTTTAAAAAGTTTGTGTTTGTGTAATTTTAACATTTATTTTTAAATTTTTGAATTTTTCAAATTGTTTTTTAATTCTACAAAAAAAAATGGGTTCGTTGGATATGAATGGTGGATTTTTTTTTCCATGGTTTTTTTGCTTTTTTTTATTTGAAGTACTCGCTAATTTCCTTCCCCATCAGTGGCCTTTTAAATGCTGATGGAAAAGTTGTTGATTAAAATGTTGGGTTCGTTTGTGTTGCAAATGCAGTGTTCGTCATCATTGTTTTATGTAGTTTATGTAGGTTGACTGTTGTTGTTGTCGGTTGTTTGTTGTTCATTCAGTTGCTGCTCATTTGGTCAGCAACCATTTCAAATGGAACAACAACAACAAAGACCACTACAAAAATAACAATTATTTAGTTACACATTTCAACGAGCATCGCATTTTGAGGTCAAAACTTTCGACACGCCCACTCACATACGAGACCACGCCCCCTTCCCGATCACCGCCCCCTTCCTCTCATTTGCTTTGGGCCAATTTGGCAGGCAAATTGCATAACAGTAGATGGAATTATTGTTGTTATTTTGTTTTTGCAGCCACAACTCGATCTGATGACCCAAACGAATGAAAGGAAGAGGTAGAAGGATGAGGAAGGGTGGGAGAGAGAGTCACCGAGGACGCAATTAGCGCGTTTTCTGCCGAATCGACAAATCGCTGGAACCTCCTCCATCACAAAAGCTTCCCCCGACCACCGCAACCGATTTCCTCTCCATCCCATGGTCCTTTGTCGCCGAGCATTTGATGGATTCTCGTATGGCACGTGAGGTCGTTATTATGTCAATCACAACAACGACAACAACAACGACAATTACAACAACATTAAATTGCAACAACAATTAGAACAAGTACGATAACGACAATAACAGCAACAACAACAACAACGAGAAAAACTCTTCTATTACAACAAGTAGGAGAACAAAATTTATTTATGAAAATTTGTTTGATTTGTGAGCGAAACTCATACAAGAGCAAACAGAAGGAACGAGAGAGGTAGATGGGGAGAGAAAGAGAGGAAGTGGAGAGAAAAAGAGAGAGAGAGAAATGAGGGAGACAGAGGTAATTTTGCAAAAAGTGGGCGTGGTTGTTTAGTAACAAAAATTATGATGATTTTTAAAACGTTGCCGTTGGAAGGCAAAAACAAATTTAGTAACAAGAATAACCACAATCACAATTACAAGAACACAAATTACAACAACATTGGTAACAACCTTAATTACAATACAAAATTACAACAACAATAACAAGAATAATAACATCAATAAGAAACGACCTCATCATCAACAACCGACGATAAATAAGTACATAAATAATTAATCTCGAAACCTACAGAGAAATAACAATCTATGAACAGGAACAATTACAAGAACAACACAATGAAATAACAATAACAACAACAATGGTATCGACAACTTCACCAATAACAACAACAACAACACCTCAATAAAGAATAACAACAATAACAAATACAATAAAAACAATTCGCACTACGAATGAAATTCACGAAACGTCGTTGTACGAAAAATGATTGTTTGCTGCGAACGATGCCCCAAGGAAAACAAACAGAAACAAGAACAATAACAAAAATAACATCGACAACAACAATAACAATTGTATCGACAACAATAACAACATCAACAACAATATCATCAACAACAACATCACAAACATCGACAAGAACATCGAAAACTCGACATCAACCAAAAGAATAACAAAATCATTTGCAGAACGAAGGACGAAGGTGAGGCGAAAAGAGACGAAGGGAGCGATTGACATACGAAACGAAGCGACGAAAGGATGAGTGAGAGAGGGAGAGAGAAAGGTAAAATGATAAAAGAAAGTGAAGAAAGAGAGGGAGAGAGAAAGGATCAAGGACGAAGGGATTCATCGAGGTGAGTTTCGATTGCAATCGATGTAATCAGGTTCAATGGTATCGTTGTAACAATGTTTTCTTGCTGTTGTTGTTACAATATATTGTTGTTATTGTATTTTATTTTTGTTCTTCTCCTTATTCTCGTATTGTTGTAATTGTTTGTTATCATGTGTTTATTACAGCAACAACCATATCAAGCATCGGTATCAAAGCAAACCGAAACGCAGTCGAGTCGAAAATGTGTTATTTATTATTGCTATTGGCGTTGTTGTTTTTATTGTAGTTGTTGTTATTATCGTTGTTGTTATTATCTTTGTTATTGGTTTTATACGATGGGAAAATCGAGGATTCGAAGGTAAAAAAGCGTGAGCGTGAGTCAGAGAGAGAGAAAGAGGGAGAGAGAGAAGAGGGAGATGGCCGACCCTTCACTTTGGGACGACCTCAGGCACGTTCGTCGACATCGATGGATTCGGCCGCCACAGATTTTGCTTCACGGCTCGCAGGACGCACGTCCTGCCAGATGAAAGGGAGAAGATGAAGAACGAAGGCAGTGAAAGGGAGCAAAACGAAATGGACGATAAAGAGAAGAAAAAGGGTGGAGGATGATAGAAGCCGACGATACCTCACGGTGTCCTTGAAATTCCAGCTCACCTTTTTCACGAGGAGAAATGACTTCATTTAGAGAAGAACGAGATCGAGAGAGAGTGAGGGTGAAAATGAGAAATGAAGAAAGATACAGAAAGAGAGAGGGAGAGAGGTACAGAGAAGTAGACATAGGAGATAAAGAGTGAACGAGATAGAGAGAGAGATAATGAGAGAGCTGTTAAAATGCTTGTTGTTATTTAGAGGATGTTGACATTGGTGGCTTGATGTTGTTTGTGGTTGATGACATTGTTGTTGTTTTTTAGGATGTTGTTGTTCTTTTTCTTGTTGCTCTTTTTAATGTTGTTCTTGTTATTTTGAAGTTTGTTGTTCCTTTTAATGTTCTTCTTGTTGTTGATGTTGTTTCTTGTTATAGTTGTTGTTTTAAATGTTTCTTTGTTGTTATTTGATGTTGTTGCTCATGGCTTTTGAACCCACCTCAGACTCAAATTCAACGCTAATTAAACGACAAAAGTTTCCCCCCGAAAACAACAACAACCACAGTAATAATAACAGCAGTAACGACAACAAAAGTAACAACAACTACAGCCACACCGTCTATTACCTAAGGTTAAACTCAAGGTCAAGCCTTCGTCTGCTTCTCGATGACCTGTGCGTGAAGGAGATAGAATGAGAGGGGGAGAGAGTGAGAGAGATAGATAGATTGATGACGACGCTAGTCCTGCGAGGCGAAGACTTTGCACAGACAGAGTTAATGTGAGGTCATTAGTTGTTGTTATTGTTGTTGTTTATATTGTTGTTATCCACAATGTTGTTGTTAACTCAATATTTTTGTTTTTATTAATGTTATTGTTGTTCGAGGGCGGTTGTCAATTTTTCAAAATGGAAAAACACAAGGCAATGAGAAAATTCCTATTTAGAAAATGAGTCAGACGATGAGACGAGCCTGGTTTTTCTGGCTCAACTGGACATTGAACCAGAGAATGATTATCCCTGTCTCTCTCCCTCGTCTTTCTATGTATTTCGCTCTGTTCTTCACCTTGAAAATATTCCCTTATGAAGAAGTCTTCGTTCAAATAATTCTTCGGACCACCCGCGATCATCGTCTGGTGTTGATAAATAAAAAGAAATCAAAGTATACATTTAGGCGCCGAATCTCAGAGAAAAATCGTCGCTATCCAACGTCGTCGTTGTCGCCTTCGTCAGAAGGTGAAAAAATAATTTATTTCCATGCTTTGTCAGGAATTTTTACGGCCTTGTTTTTGCTCTTCTCTTCTCTCCACCATCGTTCCCCTCTCTCGATGTGAATGTATTTGTGTTGCTGTGTGTGTGTTTTTTTTTGTTCAATTATGTGCTGATAATCTTTATGACCACAACAACAACAACAATCGCAACAAAACACCAAACTGTTCACGCTGAATTGGCAATTATTTGTTGTAATTTATGTTCGCCGATAAACAAGAATTTCCTCGCTGCGTGCTTTTCGTGTAAATGTTTTTTAAATGCGATTCGGATTCGCTTTTACATCCCTCCCTCTCCATCTCCCTCTCTCACTCTCACTATCCCTCTCTCCAAGTCAATTTTCTCGCTCTCTTTTTTTATCTCTCTCAATTTATTTCACTCTCATTCTTTTCGTACCTCATAATCTCGCAATAAATTTCTTAAATAAACAAGTGTTATAAGAAGAAACGAGGATAGGGAACGTCTGGAAAGGGGATGTTATGGGGATTAAAGAGAGGGAGAGGGAGAGAGATAGAGATAGGGAGGAAAAGATAGAGGGTAAATTGAAGATGAAAATTCCCTTCATTTCTTCACATCTTCAAAGCTGAAACAACTTCATATGAAATCTGGAATTAAATGTCACTCATACGCTTCGTAGAATTCCCTCTTCATATTATTTTCTTATTTTTCTGTTATGTTTGACATTATTTTACAAACGTTAGAATTACAAAAGATTTCTTTCTTATAGTAAGTATTTCATTGGAAGTCCTTTTCTCATATATTTTAACTCTAGATCTCTTTTATATATGAAATTTTCTTTGGAGTCATTTCTTGCAGTCATTCGCTCTTAAGGATCCCAACAAGAGGACCTCAACAGGAGGATTTTCTTCCAAGCAGACTCTGAGTTCGCCTCCAAATGGTTTCCCTGGCATCAGCAACTTCAATCGCTCTCGACTTCAACCCTTTGGATTCTGCAACTTCCAATTTGGATTTCTTTAAAATCATTTCAATGTTCCCGCAATTTCACACTTTCTTTCACTTATCATCTCTCCCTCATTCTCCCCTCCAACACCTTTGAATTTCACACAAAAAAGAAACGAAGTGAAGGAAACGAAGCTGCTGCCTGTTGTTTCAATTTCTTCTTCTTCCGCTCCTCCAATTTGAGCTTTTATTATTATTTTTACACTTCCCCAAACACACACATTTGTACTCACCACGCATATAGAGGCAAAGACACACACATAGACAACCTGACAGCAAGTGAAACGCACGTAATTCGAAAAAATCGAGGAAGAACAAGAAAGAGTTTGAAGATGAGAGGGTGAGAGAGGGAGATGAAGAGTGTGAAACAGGAGACGTGGGCGAATAATTCGATTTTAAACTTTTTTCAATCGTCTTGTTCTGGTTCGTTGTTTTTGTTCTTATTGTCGGACGATTGTTGTTATTATTGTATTTGTTGTTGTTATTATTGTTTTTATTATTGTAGTTGTTGATATAAATGCAGTTGTTAGATGCTTCTTTTACTGATTTTCAGCTCTTCCTCCTCACTCTCTCTCTCTTTTTCTCACTCACCCTAGTTCTCTTCCCTCTTCCTCACTTTTGCTAGTTTTCTCCCCTCTTTACCTCCTTTCTTGAATTTTTCCAAGTTTCCTCGCAATTGCAACTTTGCTTTCGAGAAGTTGCAGCGGAAAGAAATGAACACTTCCGGTCGAAATTTATTCCATTCACATCCATTTCATGTTCGCAACGAAAGCGCAGCAAAACGAATGGGAGCGAGGGGGAGGAGAGAAAAGAGAGTGAGAAAGTGTGGGAGAAAAAGCAGAGGAAGCCGAATTTCACACGTACTGCGTTTTATTTCGACCTCCTGCTTTTTTCATCCGACGACTTCGATCCTTTCTTTCCTCACTCGCTCTTTATTCTCTTTCCTAATTCTTTTTCCTCCATACTATGGTTCTATTATTTTCTTCTTTTTCCTTCTTTCTAGTGATTTTCCAACTTTCTATGTTTCCTTTTTCTTCGCAGTTGCAGTTGCGAAACAAGTAATTAGCGCCGAGTGCGAGTCGGAAATATTTTCCCAGCACTTTTATGAGCTCCCCGGGAGTTCGAAAGTTGCAGCTACTGCCACGCCTCCTTGACTTGAAACGCCCCCCAACGCCTTCCATTGCTTTTCATTTCCTCCCATCGTCCTCGATCGTTTTTATCGAAGCACTCTTGCGCTCCCTTTCACTGCGTGACGTTTAATTTAGCGCTCCAAGGGCGAATGAGTGATAAATGTTTTGAAGTCTCGGGGCGTATGAGTGACATTTCATCCCAGCTCATGTGACACTTGAGCGAAACTCAGACGGGAAAGAATGATTACAGAGTGTTTTTTTTACTGAAATTGCTGAGTAGTATTTGACTTTTCACTCGATGGCAGTTGAGTGACAATTCAACGAGAGCCGGGCGACGTTTGAGCGACAATTGGACGAGTTTCTCATGACATGAAGGAATTTGTGACGACATATGGAGGATTTTCTGATCAAATCAAGGAACTTGTATGACATATGTAGAAAATTGTTATGACCTCAGCAAGAAAATAACCTGAGTGACTTCTTCAATCTCCCTCCCACCCCATTTGAGTGACAAAAATTTGTGTCTTCTCTCTCTTCCACCGAAATCAACTCTAACTGCGGCCAGGTTTTAATGAAGCGATAAACCTTGTGGCTCGATTCCTGATCCACTTAATTACACTTTCCTCCCACCTCCCCAGAAAAAACAAATAAGTTTTTATCGGAACTCGTTTTTTTTCATTAAAAACCCAAACAATAACAGCGGAAAAACGATTTCTGGTTTTAAAAGGCTTGTTTGCCATTCATTTGGTGCGCTTAATCAGAGGCATTAACTATTAAATCGCGCGATAATTCGTTAACAACACACAAATTAACAGCGTCCTTCCTTCATTCATTCCTTTCCCTCTCTCCTTCGTGCATTTGTCTCTATTTGGTGAATTTTTCAGTGTACTTTGGGTTGGTTTTAGTTTATTCTCGGATCGGATATCGAAGTGTAATTAATGCGATTTCTGAAGTGGATTCAATTTGTTTTTCTAAGTGGATTTGATTTATTGCGTCAAGTGTATTTACCAACTTTTTTATTTAACTTGAGTATTTTTTATTTTGAATTATTTATATTAAATTCGGATTATTCAAATTAAACTCAGATTATTTACATTAACAAGTCAGATTGAAATTTCAAAAAAATATTGAAATTGTGGTTTTTGGAATGGATTTTTTTTATTTTGTAAGGCCACATTTTGTGTTTAACCAAATAGTATTTTCATTTTGATTTTTGTGTTTTACTTTTTTATAAGTTTTTTTTTATAGTTCTATTTTAAAAATATCTTTTTAAAATTCTACACATTTTTTCATTATTTTTAAAGCCTTTAGAAATTTGTTCTCCAAAAGTAAAAAATAAAAAACAAATTGTAATCGTCGGAATTATTTTTTTTTTCTATTTTTCAGAAATTATTTTCATCCCATTTTTTTTATCTGATTTTCTTCAGTGTAGCTCATATGTATCACTGTGTTTTTGTGAATTTTTTAGTGTTGATTTTTTTAATGGCATCAGACAAACAGACAGCCAGCGGTATGGACAGACGGACAGTTGGATAAACCGATGCAATGCGGTGTCTGCTGCATGCGGCTGGTATTTGGTGGTATTGTTATTGTTTTTGTTGTGGATTTAGTAATTCCTCCTGCTGTTGTTGGGTTTTTAATTATTTAATAAATAAATTACAAGCCAGCCGACGCATTTAATTATTTTCCCGACTGCCTTTAAAAGCTTTAAATACGGTTTTTAATCGTGGATTTTAACAAAGAGAAAATTATTTGAAAATGGAGAATGGGGAAGAGAGTTTTGTAAAAATTCTCCAAAATGAAATATGCATTCTGGGAAATTGAAATATTGCACACAATATGGGAAATTGAAAAATTTCATACAACATATGAAAAGTTAATATTTTTAAATTTTTCCTTAAAACACACGCGATTTTCCACAAAGAATGCAAATTAAAACTCATTCAATTAATTTTTGGCTGCGGAAAATCTCGCCTCGCATTTTCCGCATTTCGTTTTATTGTCGACGAGCGCAACAAAAACAAAAATAAATAACTTCATGAAATATGCAAAAATTACAAAAACAAAATCCTTTCTGAAGGGGAATCAGGAGAAAAATCTATAAAAAAAAATCTGAAAAAATCAACGAAAAAACGAGACTCGGAAGAAGAACAAGAAGTATGTCGCGAAAATGACATGAGTGGGAGTGTGTGCGTGTGTGTGAGGGAGACAGCAAGAGAGTGTCACAATGTGTGTGTGTGAAGCATATCAGAGAGTTCATGTGTGTGTGTGTGTGACATGAACTGGAGCTGCTCACTTTGCATACAGATAAGAAAATTCGCGACTCTAGTTGAGGGCGTGGCAGAAGGCGAAGGGGCGAGTGAGAAAAAAATAAAAAGAGGAGTGGAAAAATGTCAAGAGTTCAGCAGGGAGATGTCGAGTGGGAGAGAGAAAGAGAGGAAAGGGAGAGAGTGGGAGAGAGAGACGAAGAGACAAAAGATAGAGGGAGAGAAGTTGACATTGTTTTCAGTGAAAAAGTGAAATTTAAATCCGACATATGGTTTTCAGAATTATTTTATTTTAATAATTTTTTTTTTCATACATTTTTTTCATCTCGTTTTTTGTAGTTTTGGTTTCTTTTATTTTTAATTTTTTTTTAATTTTTTTCGTTTTGTTTTAATTTTTGTTTTTTGCACTTCTATCACTATTTTCCCTTCACTCTAAATAGGATTGAAAAGCGAAGGACATGAAAGGAATGACTCCGGCGACGACCTAAGACAACAAAAACAATAAAAACAAACCGTAGAACAACAACAACCAGTAGAACAACAACCCGCTGTACAACAAAAACAAAATTCCGGTAGACCAACAGGATTTCTGGCGAGTCCTTGAAATCGCACCCAAGCATGACGAAGGACTCGAACAAAGCGCGAGGGCGAAAACAAGACAGGAGATAAGGACAACGACGACGACAAGGCGAAAATCACGCAAAATATGCGTCAAAACAACAACACAAAAAAATAAGAAAAAAAAATAACATAACATAAAAAAAAAATAACACAAAAAAATAAAACAAACAAAAAACAGAAAAACTACAACAACTGGAGCAAGCAGAACAACAAAAAAAACGACTGCGAGACAGACTTCAATTTGTTCCGAAAAATTATTCGCTCTCTCTCGTGATTGTTGTTCTTGTTGTTGGTGATGAATTTGTTGTCATTATTGTTGTTGTACTCTTATTTTTGTTGTCATTTTTGTACTATATTTTTGTTGTCATTATTCTGTTCATTGATGTTGTTGTTATCTTTGTTGTTGTTGTTTTTGCCTTTTTTGTTGTTCTTGTTTTTATTGTTGATCCCTGGTGACGTTGCGTTAAATTTTCTAGTTCGTTTATTATTTATGTTTCTTCTCCCTTCCTCCAGCATAATCTTTGCACTCTTCCTCACTCTCTCGCCATATTATTCTCTCTGTCTCTCTCTCTCTTTCTCTCTCTCTCCTTGGGCTTCGTCGTCGTCGTCCTTCATTTTTCTATGATTTTTTTCGTAGTCTTGTTTATTTTTATTTGTTGTTCTTGTTCTCTTCTCTTTGCTGTCTATGTGTGCCCACCACACACACCCACACTGACATACTCACGCACGAACCCCTGAACTCCTCACTCACACCCACACATATACACACACTCTCACATACACATTCTCAGCCAGCCAGACAGACAACAGCCGCCTCCTTCCCCTCGTTGTTTTGGAGTTTTTTGTGTGCCTTCGAATTCCTCCACAGCCATCGCCCTCGGTCTACGCCACGCCTCCTTCTTCCCTGTTTCCTTCCTGTCTGTCTGTTGTGGTTCTTCTTGTTGGCTTTGTTGTTGCTGTTGCTGCTGCCCTGCTTTCGGTCGTCCTTTTCGTCCTTCGCTGCGAATGGCGGCGCGTACATAAAATAAATGTAGGTGAAAAAATACATAAATCCCGAGAAGGCGACGTCGAAGGCTTCTTATGTGGGTCTCGTTCCACTGTTGAAGCTCTCTTGGTCTCCCTTTCTCACTCTCTTTTCTCTTTTCCTTCTCATTCCCTCTTTCTCATTATTCTTCCCGTTCTTTCTTAAACATCATCCTTTTTCTTCTCCTTCTCTTTCCAGTGTTTTCTCCGGATTCTCGCAGCCTCGCGAACGTTGACAGATTCTCTGACAGAATCCTTTCCGCGCCGTTCGTTCTTTTGTTCCTCATTCTCTCAACTCTTTCGATCCTGAGTATTCAGCCTCCTTCCTTTGTTATCCTCTCTCTCTCTCCTTTTGTTCTCAACTCTCTCTCTCTCTTCGCCTTCTCGCCCTTTATTCGCAATCCTTCGTGCTTTTTGAGCCCCATTGACAGCGCGTATTGAAGCCGAAACGCGAATTCATGTGCCTTTTGCTGTTGCCTCCTTCTCACTCACTCTCTCGCTCCACTTCGCTTGCATGTCATCGTATAAGGAAGAAAGGGAGAGAAAAAAAGGGATAAAAGGACGAAGGGAAGAGAAAAAGGAAGGAAGCAGCCCATGTTTTAATTTCTCCTTGCGCTTATTTTAACATATTTAAAACGAACGAAACGAACTCGAACTCTGACGTCTCTGTTTTCTTTCGTCCCTCTTTTCTTTACCCCATCAATCGTGATCTCCTTCTCTTTCTCCCCTCTCTCCCTTTCTCTCTCTTTTGAATGCGTTTCCATTCGCTCGCCTATCGTTGAAATTAATTTTAATCGCTCATACGCAGCGCTCAGCCACGCCTCCTCCTCCAGCTCCTCCCACCGCCCCCTCTGCGAACCATAAAATTAATGATGAGGTCTCACGCCAGGTGCTTCGTCATTGGCGACGTTGTTGTTGTCGCTGTTGTTGTTGTTTTCATTCAACATTATCGCTGTTGTTGTTTTCATCATTGTCCTGTTGTTGTGATTTTTATTTTAAAAAAAGAAAAACAACTCGGCTCCATTAATTATCAGATTCCGCCTCGTCTCCCGATTTCTCATCGTCCAAGGACCTCATGCGTGTTCGTCCACAGCCCACACAACCACATCCTGACATCCTCCACCTCCTTTTAATGATGATGATTAAAGATGGATTCCTTCGAAGGATCTCCGCCCTCGGATCCACGGGAATCCATCTCGCTCACGTCGGATGACATGCGAAGAGTCCTTGAGTGCGGTTTTTGGATGTCTTTAAGTGCGGTTTTTCGGAGGCCAAGGAGGCGGCTCACCACGAGGATTAATAAATATACACTTATCGTTTCGCTGGCAAGTGCTCGGGAGCATGTGTTTTCGGTGGAAATCGGAAATCGTTGCCTACTCTTCGGCGTGAACTCATTGAAAGTTCAATGGGAGACAACCCAGAGTTCAACGAAGACGACTTCAGAGGACTCTTCAGAAGTGTTGCTCCAAATATTTTCTTCATCTTTTCCTCCTCGATCAGAGTCGAACAATTTGCCGAAAAATTTCACTTATCCTTCTTCGAGTGAGATAAAATTCCAAGCTTACTTTTAGGCTCTATCTCCGACTCGAGTGTCTCGCGAAGCATTCGTCAAAAGCCACTTAAGATTCATCTCCAAGTCCATCGACGACACCGCTTCAACCGCTCGGAATCCTCGTTCCAGCTCAACCTTGTGTTTTCCTCGCCTTCTTCGTTGCTTCTTATTCTCCTTCTTCCCACCTTCTTCCAGCCATTTTCTGTCCTCTTCCTTTCCTCCTTCTTCTTCTGACGAATGCTCCATTAGCGGTCTTTATTTTCTTAGTTGAGTGAAAACAAACGAAAGTTTGACATTTGCAGTGAGAAGCTGGCGACGATTGTTGTTGTTGGTGAGACGAAAATATTTCTTGTACCGATATCGCTGTAAAATCATTGTTGTCATTGTTGTAGTTGTTTTCTCCATCATTGTTTTTGTAGTCGGTTTTGATATAATTGTTTTTGTAGTTGGTTTTTTTTTTCTATTATGGTTTTTGTTTGGTTTTGTTGGGTTTTGTTGTCATTTGTAGTTGTTGTTGTTTTTGTTGTTTGCTGACAAATCAACGAACGCTCAGATGGCAAGGTTAACGAACGCTTGACGAGGCTACGAAGAAACCGACGACGATGAGCTGGAGAAGATGACGATACAACAACAAACATAACAACAACAATGAGGAAAACAACAACAACCAAACAACATCAACAATATCAACCAAAACAACAATGAAATCAACAATAACAATATACACAAAAACAATATTGCGAATATGAGACAGAAACACACACAGACCGAGATGGAAGAAGACGCCGAGGAGATGAAGAGAAAGAAGATGATGAAAGGAAGGAATGTGGGTAGAGGATGGAAGGAAGGAATGTGAGAAGAAGTTGGAAGTAAGAAAAGGCGGCAGGATGATGGAATGAAGAAGACGGCGAGTGGAAGATGTTAGGAAGCAGAAGACGATGTGCAGAGGATGAGACAACGACAGATTCAGAATGCGAAGAAACCGACACCGGGACAGGAAGAAGATGAAGAAAAGGCGGAACCGAGAAAAAGAGATTAAGTCGATGAAAGGGATAGAGAGAGAGAAGGACAAGACAAAGATGAGACATGGACGAAAGAAGACGAAGACGTCTTGTGGTGTAAGAAGAGAATCTTGTATGAAAAAGAAATTGCGATAGGAGGAGTGGATGAATAGTGAGTGAGAGAATATATGAAGGAGTAGAAAAAAGAGTAAAAATAAGGAAAAGAAAACCGAAAACCCAAGAGAGCGAGAAAGCAGAATGAGGAATCAAAGAATGTGGGGAGCTCGTGAGGAGGTCGAGAAAGGATTAAATTCAACTTAAAGTTGGACCGAAAGTTTCTCCCTCTTCCTCGAGAGAAGGGAATGTGAGTGTGTGTGTCACAGGACGACTTTCTCTATCTTTCTCTCTCATTTTGTGACTCTCTCTCACCCACACTCAGTGTGCGTGTCTGTGTTTATATAATATACTGCTCAACTTAGCGGTTCGTTTTTGTGAACCACTCGTCGCTGAGCAGAGTTTTCGCCGGCTTCCATGGTCCAACCTCGACTCTTGTCTCTCCCTTTCTATCTCCATCTCTCTCTCTTTCTATCTGGTCCTCTAACCTCCTCTTTTCGCCGCTCCTCTTTCATCCTTTCCTCTCCTCCTCAATCCACTCCGTTCTCGTCTCTCTCTCTCTCTCTCTGAAGCTGGGCGGCAAATCGATAACAAATGCTAAGGATACCAAAGCATCGTCATCAACACAAACAACAACAACCACTTCTCGGCTAACTGTGTGCGTGTATTTGTATAGAAGTTTATGTATTTGTGTGTGTTTGTGTGCGAAAGCAAGTGACAACAGGTTTTAAATTTTTGAAGCCGCAGCAGATGCTCTTTAAACAGATGGTCGACGAAACCCAAATCATTGACCTTGAAGTTGGAAAATCTTTTCCTATTTCGATCCTTCTGGTATCCTTAAAATAACCTAAATTGTTTCTATAAATATTCTTCTTGGTATCTTCATTATCCTCTTCTTCCTTTTAGCCTCCTTCTCTTGAAATTGACAACAACAAGTGTATTTAAACGCTCCCCACAATTGCTTGTCTATCGGTGAATTATAACGAAATAAAGTATTATGACAGCAACAAAATAAAAATAAAAACGAAAAAGTAAAATAAATACAACAAAAAAATACTCTCTCACCACAACAACATCGCTAACAAGAACAATAGCGGGAGCAGAAATTATTGACATATTTTTATTATTCATCGAGCCACGAAACGTGGGCGTCGAGGAGGACGAGAAAGAGCGGAAATTATGAAAATCGATTTTCGCTCCTCGCAGACAACGTGCAGAACGACGAAGATTTCCAGGAGGATTTTAGAACGTGGGTGAGCTTATATTTTCCAATTAAATTTCACATAAAATTTGTTCTCACGAAAATCGAAAATTTCTCTAAAAAGTCGAAAATTTCTAAATAGAAATAGAAAGTTTCTCAAAAAAATAGAAAATTTCTTAGTAAAAATATTTAATTTTTATTTTAAATTAATTTCAAAATTTATTCAAATAAATTCGAAATTTTCTCTATAAAGCTCGAAAAAATGTTAAAAAATTTATTGAATATTTACAGAACTTAGAGATTTTCCATTTAATTTTCTTTAAAATATATCACGCATTTTTCTGCCGAAAGTAAAAGTGGTCTCGAGGTTTTTTAAAGCCATGTGACAAAGTTTCTCAAAAGAGATAAAAACACTATAAACCTTCGGAATTTAATTCTGCTTTTCATCGATGAAATTTTCCCTTCCTAGCGAAAGCCGGTTGACCTTCAGAACTACTTGGAGATAGGAAAGAAGCACCCAACTCAACTTTAAAGGAATCATCGAGAAGAAAATTTAAAAACTATTTAAGTTAAAGGAAGATTTTTTGCTTACTTCGAAGTTCGCGGCGTCTGCTCAGCCCCCGACTGTTAAAGGTGAAGGCTGTCGAGATTTCGTTTTTATCACTTGAGGTTGAAGTTTTTCTTTCAACCAAAGAATTTTTTTTAACAAAACACAAATTTCACTTTCACGCACTTTTCCACGATTTTGGGATTTGGAAAAATTTAGTAAAATTTATGAATATTTTTTATAATGATTTTTTTCGCTTCAATTCAATGCACCTTAAAAGACTTAACGAAACTTTAATTTTTAGAATTCTCAGGTTTTTTGACTTGATCAATTTAGGCTTTCAACGAATTAAAGTCGAACGAAACTTTAATTTGGCCGAGATGCCGGAGACCATGTGACTTGAATCTTAACGAAACTTTAATATGACTGAGACTTCAACGATCTGCAGCGAGGATATGCTTTTGTGATGAATCTTAATGAGGATTTGTACTCAATTTCGTTAGAATATATTTTCCAAATTTTCGATATTATTCGCAATGAATTTTGGTATATTTTTAATTTCTTGTTGTTTTAATTTGCGAAATTATTCTGTTGATTTTTTGCCAAAATTATTCTCAATAAATTCTTCTCAATAATTTCTTCCAAATATATACTTTTTTTGTTTTCAAATTCTTCGATATTAATCTCAAAATTTCTTCAATATTCAATTTTTTTCGATATTAATTTTGCTGATATTTTATCGATATTATTTTTGATAATTTTTTCGATATCTGTTATTTCTGATAATTTTTTTCGTTATCTATTATTGCTGATATTTTTTTTTTCGATATTATTATTGATAATTTTTTTGTTTGCGATTTTCACGTGACACACGTGTCACACGCACTTCACGCTACGTTCGACGGGGCGACGACGACGTGAGCGACAACGACGACGACAGCGGAAAGGCGACGAAAGGAACGACGACGACAACGATAACGATAACGATGACGATAACGATAACGACAACGATGACAATATCGACAACGAGAACGTGAACGATGACGATATCGACAACGAGAACGTGAACGATAACGACAACGGAATCGACAACGTGAAACGAGACGAGGACGACGAAATCGAGGAGACGACGATCGGAACCGTTGCGAGAGAACCGAGTGACGAGTGACGGTAACGGTGAATGCGAATGCAGCGGCTTTTGCCACACGACTGTCGCCGCCATTGCAAGCGAGGAAATTTCTGATGATTTGATTTTGCGAATTTCCTTTCGTCGTCCTTCGTCGTCTCGTGCTCATCGTCGTCGTTCTGTTCTCATTGTCGTCGTCCTCGTCGTCGTCATTCGTCCGTTGTCGTTCGTCCTTTTCGTCCTCGTGCTCGTTCACTTCGTCCTCGTTGTGTTCGTTGTTGTCGGCTCCGGTGTCGAACGAAGGACGAGGCGATAGAGAAACGCCAACAAAAACAACTCGACCATGTGTTGGTGCTTGCGAGAGAGAGAGCGAAAGCAGGAGAATAGCGAAAGGAAGAAGAGAGCGAATCAATGGAGAGAACGAACGAAGCGAGAGAGAACAGATGGAGAGAGGATAGACGAGAGAGACTGGTGAGAGAGAGCGCAGGCGAAGTTTCGTTGCATTTGCGGCCACCAACGGTGACGTCATAGAAAAGCTCTGCTCTCATTGGTTTTTCATGAGGTCCAACAAAAGAAATAATAACAACGAGAACAACAAAGTAAATTACAAGAAAAACAAGAATTAAAATAAGAGTGAAAACAATAACAATAACTACAATAAAAACAATAACGATAACTACAATAATAACAACAATAAATATAGCTATAAAAACAACAACAAAACCAACTAAAACAAAAAACAGCCGCAACAACACCATTTGCAATTGCAGCAAAAACAATAATAAAAGCCTCAGCTGCAGCAACAACAACAACGATTGACTGCTTAATGAGGAAAATGCACCAACAACAAGAACGATGAAATGAAAAACAACAACAATACGATGTTGTGTCCTGTCGTGAGACTCCCACGCCCACCTTCACGCCCCCAACACACACGAAGTCATTTCCTTTCGACTTTCTTCGAAGTGCAGCGAAAAACTCGACGTCCTTTGAGTTCTCCACATCGTCGTCGTTGTCCGCCTCCCCCTCATTCACGCCCCCATCGGCCCCTCCCACTTCGGCACCTCCTCCGTTCGAACACCCACTCGTGCGCCGACCGAACTTTATTCGCATGCAAATAGAATGCAATAAAATGCAGCCTCGCGCCTCGAACTCTTCCCACCTTCTCTCAATCACCGTATCTCACTCTTCCTCTCTCTCTCTCTCACTTATTCTCCCTATCCGTCATCCCCTTCTTCGTGACGGTGTTGTTGTAGTAGTACATTGTTGTTGTTGTTGAAATCCTTGTTAAGTAGGCTTCGTTTGTGCTCGAGTCCTTCCTTCACTTCCTCGTCGCGACTCGTGCGATGAGTGCGCGTTTCAGTTGCAGCTCCATGTGTCTGTGTTGGTGTATTTCAATGTGTGTCTGTGTGTGTGTTGGGGGCGTTTGCCAATGTATTTAACAGTATGTGTGAATGCAGTCCTCCACCCACGCGTGTGTGTTTGTGTTTATTTTTGATGTGAAGTGCTTTTAATTTTTTAATAAAAATTATGAAACCCTTCGCCGGGTTCGGTTCGACCGACTTTGAATGGCTCCTTTCAAAGGACGACAATTTCAATGGACCACCGCGAGGAGAGAAGTACGAGATGTTGGTGGGCAAAGGGGCGTGGCCAGTGGACTAATGAGAACGTGTGGATTTCAGAAACAAAAGCAAGGAATTTTTGTTTGTTATAGAAGAAATTCTTGTTATTAAAGAATAATTTCATAATTATAAGATTATTAAGATTAATTATTCTATAAGATTATAAGAAACACAAAATTAAATAATTTTTTCGAATCATTTCAGTTTTATTTTAATAAAATAATTTATAATAATCTATTTTGTTATTAAACTATTTATTTAACTGTTTTTTTAATGTACATTTTTTATAAGATTTATTTTGTTTTTAATTTTTAACATTAATAAATAACGAAACTTATTAATTAAATATTTCTCCTAACTTCCAAGAATCCTTTTCAAATTCTTCCTTCAAGTTCCTCCAAGTCTCCAAAATACCAAGCTCCAGCGCCTGAAAGTGTGCTTTAATTTTTGCGAATCGCCGCGGAGCACGTGTTGGAGTAAATTTCCAACTCCAGTCAGCGGTGCTTCACCCACATACCGTCCAACAACAACAATCAGAAGGAAAATCAGATGGCGAAGAAGAAGAAGAAGAAAGAGAGAGAGAGATGGAGTGAGTGAGAGGGGCGGATGGGGGAGGATGAAAGCCAGTTGTAAAAATCGTTAAGATTTCAGCCGAGCCACTGGGAAGCGTTGTAAACGAATAAGCGACAAAAATAAACACGACAATAAAAATCAGCGGCTCACACACACACACGCGTACTTCACATCTTCACAAAGTCACCACCAATACAAATGAGAGAGAGAGCGAAGGAATACGAAAGGAATCGAGAGAGAATAGAAGAAGAATATTGAGAGCGAATCGAAGGAAGTCGAGAGAGAGCTTTTGAGGCGAGAGAATGTGAAAGTAAGGAGAGAGCGAACGATGAAGCAGAAGAAGTGGGAGAGCAACGAATAGTGGTACAAGAAAGAGAGAGAGAGTGGTATGCCAGAGCGAGATGGAGCGAACTCAACCTACCACAAAGCGGCGCAACTTGCGTGGTCCTCGGAGCCAACAACGGCGGCCGGCCGAAGGATTCCACTAGGCAGTTAATCCACGGCAACAACACAAGGGACACCCACACACCAACACAGGGGAGAAACACATACAATCACAGAGGAGACACACACAATCACAAAGGAGAAACACTCATACACAGGAGACACACAGACAGGGAGAAAGAGAGACAGAGAGGCCGAAGACATTCGCTTGGAGCCGTCGTAGGCATAGAAATTGTAGGCTCAGCGCAGTTCGGAGGATGATTTGTGAGCGACCCAGGCATTGGACGACGACGACGATGGCGAGGACGACGAAGACTCAAAGGACTCGTAGGACGAAGAAGAAGACGACGATGATGATGACGACGACTACGATGAAGAGGAGGCGAGTGAACGAGCGAATGCAGAAAGTAACGCGAATGGCAAATGAAACGAATTTGCGAAAATGAAGGAAATTTCAATGGAGAATTGAGAGAGAAGGAGATGGTGGTGGAGAAAGGAAGGAAGGAGGATGAAAGACGATGAAGGTGGAGGAAGAATGATGAAGAAGAATGTTAGGAACGACGATGGAGGAGGAAAGACGATGAAGGAGGAGAAGCAAATGAAAAGCGAATCAGAAAACCACTCGGAGGCCGACGACAACGATGACGAACGTGCAGCCGAACGGAAGCGAGTGCAACGAATGAGCAACAAAAACAACATGCAATGGAAAAGAATAGTGGGAGGAATGAAGAAGAAGAAGAAGGAAGCACGGAAGAAGAAGAAGGAAAAGAGGAAATTTCGAGCCTACGACGACGACAACGACGACAACGACGAATGGCAGGCGAGGAATGAAACATGATTTTTGAAAAATTGCCAAAAAGTTGTGGGCCTACAAAAACAATAACAATAAGAGTAACTAAAACAACAACAATAAGAGTGGCTAAAACAACAATAAAATAGAGAATGCGCTGAAGCACGTGTTGTTGCATTTCCCACAATCAACACACACACTTATTCCCACCCACACGAAGGATTTTTAGTCGTGTCTCGTCGTGGTGAAAAAGCGTCGACAGTCGAGGTGAGTTTCGGTCCATGGGAAGCACGAAGCACGTGGTTAGAGTAAGAGCTTGTGTGTGTGTTGGTGTTTTTTTTTTGGCTATTGGTGTGGGTGTCGTGGGTGCCGACGAGGTGTTCGTGTGTGTGTGTGTGTGTGTGTCTGTTTGCGTTGCGATGAGCACATCGCCGACATCTGAAGCGAAACCGCGCCGACAGATGTCAAAAGTCCACGATCGAGCACAAGAGAGAATTTTCGTCGAAAGGAAAATGAGACAGAAGGAGGTTTTTGTGGGAGGGAGGTCCGAGGAAGAGAGAGTGATGGTGTGAGTGAGAGCTAAAACCGAACATAGTTGACCAAAAAGAGAGAAAAATATGGTGAGAAAATGGACACCAAGTGAAAGTTCACGCAACGCAATTAAAACCTAATTATTTGATCAAAGGGACAAGAAAAATAATCATTGGCTATTACAATATAACCAAAAATAATTACAAAAAAAAAAATTACTGACAAGAACAATAACAACATGACAAGAATTATTAACATGACAAGAACACCAAGAACAAAAACAACAAAAAATTATGATAATAAAACCAACAACAACTGACAACCCCAACCAAAAACCAAATAACACCAAATGACAGGAAATACATAAAACAACTCTCGAAAGAACACGTAGAACAAGTTAATAAAATATTTTACTTCGTGGCCACAACGGGAACCTCTCACTCACTTTCTCTGTCTCACTTCCACTCTCTCCTTCTCTCTCCCTCACTCCCTTCATGTTTTTGGTAAGGAAACACAACAATAATAGCAACAACAACAACACTAGACCAAACCTCCTCTCGCACGCGATTAAATGCTTAAATAAGCAATTTTCGGCACCTCAACCTCCAGCAACGACCCCTCCTAGAGGAAGAAGAACAACAACCACCAATTATTTCACAAAAAAAAACAAAAAAACAATAACAACACGATGAGAAAAGGAGGCGGAGGCGAACAAAACGAGACCGCGGAAACGAACGTCGAACGGAACCGTGAAAAGTGTTGCCAACGTCGTGTAATACTTCACGCCACGCCCCCTTCTCAGACCTCGGCATGGGCTGAGGTTGTGTTCATAATTTTTATTTATTTGCGTGTCGTTCGTGGGGCGACGGAGGGTGAGAGAGAGAATGAGATGGAGGGAGTGGGGGGAGAGAGAGGAGAGAGAGAGGTCGTGTAATCAGCTTCAAATACACTTATTAAAGGTGTTTGTTTGATGTTCCTGTTTTTATTGTTTTTCTTTGTTGTTACTGTAGTTGTTCTTGTTGTTTTTCTTGTCGTTATTTTTGTCCTTGTTGATATTTTTGTTCTTGTTCATATTCTTCTTGTTTTTTCTTCTTATCTTATTATTGTTATTGTTGCTGTAAATGTCAGTCTGTTCATAGTTATTATTTTTGTTTTTGTCGTTTGCACCATTTCGCTTGTCCTTCCTCCTCAGCTTATTATTTTCCCTAGCTTATTCTTCTTCCCTGTCTTCTTCTTCTTCCTCCTCCGCTTATTTTTGTTCTACTTCTTCATCGTCCTCTCGTTCGCCCGACCTCGACACGAAGCTGACTGAGCACGTGCTTCCTGTCGCGACTTGTAAACAAAATGGAGCGTCTTTATTTTTCCGCCCAGATATTTTTTATTTATTTTTGTGTACGAGTAGAAAAAACGGTTACCAGATTATTAATAAGAAAGTATTCCTTTCTAATTCCTCAGTATTTTGGTTTTTAATTTTTATTTTTTGCTTTTTTTCCACAAAAAAACTTTCACAGTAAAATTTTTTTTATATATTTCTTAAAACAAAATATTTTTTTTTATTTTTTCATAAAATGATATTTAACTAAATCTATTTTATTTTCATGAAAAACTTTTTTAATTTTTTTATTTAATTATTATTTAATTTTATTATGAAAAATTCCGATTATTATTTTTTTATATCTTTTGTAAATAACCGGTATTAAGTTATTCGTTACTATTTTATAACGCCACTCCTTTCCCCCAAAGTTCTTAATTTCCAACCTAAAACGATTTACATGCCGTTTCATGTTTCTCCCCGTCCTTTCTTCATTGTCTCCTCCGTATGTTGTTTATTTTTGTATTTTGTTCATTTCTTTATGTTCGTTGTTTTACCAGCACGCCCAAAATATCGTCTCAAATTTGGCTCATTTGCATGCCGAGACTCGTCTGCCCACCGTCCTCCACCACCTTCACTTCTTCCTCCTGCTTCGTCTCCTCCCGCTCTTCCTCCCCCTTCCCACAATACCGAAAGTCGTATTGAGCCGTCAAAATAATTCTTTATTCCCCCTTTCTTTTTATTTCCTCCTTTCTGCCGTAAGTTCAATCACTTTAGTCAAGCGACGAGGTTGTGAAAGTATTGAGAATCGGAAATCGGGTTTGAATGAAATATTTAGAAATTGATGGATTTTTTCACACAGGCGAATTAATGGTCTTAGGCTTGATTCAAGAGACTTTTTATAATAATTCTGAATTATCATGTTAAAGACATTTTGATGAAAAATGGGTGACCAATATTTAAAGTAAAGATTCTTAAATTCAACTTACATTATATAATAATATTTGTCATCTAGGCCTAAACGAAAATTTAAAACGGTTGAACGTGACCAGAAACTTCCACAGCTTCATTTTTCTCAATCATCTGAATTGTTCACTCACTTTTTTTCACTCTCACTATTTCGCGACACAACGATAAACACAAAAACATATTAAACACTCACAAATTTATAAAACAAAGAACTCACAAATTTATAAAACAAAACACTTTTCACTTCTTTGCGAATATTTTTCCAAAATTTTCATTTCAAGACGCGCGTTTTCTGACATTTCAAATGAGAGAACCGAAACATAACCGAACATGAACGAACCGGATGAAGCGAAGAGGGAGAAAGAAACAGCGGGAAAACGCACTCGTTCGTTTTGCGACGAGATCGCGATTCGCTATCAACATGTTGATAGAGAAAATGTTTATAACATGTTGATAGAGAAATTACTCTTCCACATCATATTGATAGAAAAATTGTTTTCAACAAGTTGATAGCGAAATTGTTTCCAACATGTTGATACAGAGCATGTTTTGAAAATTAATTTGGAAACCAAAAATTGGAAATTTTTTATCTACTATAATTCGATGGATACTCTTTTATAAGCCAACCAATAAAGCGGAAGTCGTTCCGTCAAAGATCAGGTGAAGGACATCCGGAGACACCGCCAAAGGAGACGAGGGATTCAACGAGCCAAAGGGACAAAGACGACCAGCACTTGTTGTTGTTCTTCGCTCACCGGCTGACACAGTTTTTAAACCACCCGCCGTCCCCTTCCATCTCTTTCTCTCCTTTTCACTCTGACTCCCAATCTCTCTGTCTCATTCTCCTCATCTCTCTCTCTGTCTCTAAATGGTCCCCTGAAGCCCCATTTCCTTCCCTCCCTCTCCCTCCTTTGGCATTCAAATGCGCAGCGAAAGTCAAAGGACATGAAACGAAACGAAAGGACACGCGAAACAGCCAGAGGAAGAGAGAGAGAGAGGGGAAACGAGACGACGACGAAAGTAAAATTATTTCGAGAACGGAAAACAAAAGCGAAAACATTTGAATTAAGCATTGAAATAAGGTAACATTTCGCTCGCATCCTTTTTCGTGTCCCGTATCCTTTCGCGAGCTTTTCGTCCTCCGGTCTCCTTCATCCTTCTGTTGTCTCCTTTCGTCCCCTTTCGCTCTGTCTCTGTTGGGACGAACTTCCGGCACGGTGGAAAAAACAAATTTAACGAAAGCGAAAATTCTTTCGTTGCCCTTTGTTATTGTTATTTTGTTGTTGTAAATGTTGTTGTTGCTTCTGTTTACTGTTATAGACAACGTGATCATTTTTAACGTCCATCCGCCCCTCAGCCTCCACCACGCCCCCTCTTCCATGGCATTGTTTTTGCATTTCGTGTCAAACGCGGGCGCGAAATTCAGACACAGGCGAGCGAAAGAGAGAGAGAGGGTGAGACAGTGAGAGAAGAAGACAGGGAGAGAAGGAGACAAAGAGTGAGGGGCGGAAACACGAAGCAATGGCGCACGGAAAGTGTGGCAACCTTTTGGCAGAAGAGTTAACAGTTGTTGTTGTTGTCTTTTATGTTCTCATTGTTGTTGTTGTCATTCCTGTGTTGATGTTCATGCTGTTGTTGTTTTTGTTGTTATTGTCGACGTCGTCGTGTTTTCGCTTTCATTGACGAAAATGCGTTTTTAATGTTTTCCGAACGCAAACAGCTACAATAACAACAAAAAACAGCAATGAAAAGGGTAACAACAAAAACAGAAATAACAACAAGAGTAATAAAAACAAAAACAACGGACGACGGATTGTGGAAAATGGATTCGCACGACAGGACACGACAGGACTCGACTCTCAACAGGTTTTGTAAATCACTCGAATCGAATTTCGAAAAAAATTTCCAACGAATTTTCCTCCCCTTCCCCTCTTTCGGATGCTAACAGGAAGCATTACTCCTTTTTGTATCCTTTTTCGTCTTCTTTAGTATCCTTTTCTTCTCCTTTAGTTTCGTGTTTTTGGCTTCTTTTATAATTCTGTAATTTTACTCGTTTCCTTTTCTTTGGATTAATTTTACTTATTTTTTTACTAAATGTTTATCTTTTCTACTTCTTTTTCCTCTGATTATTTTACATGTTTTTCATTCTTCTCTTTTCTCCTTATCTTGTCTCATTTTCCTCAGATATTTTTACTTATTTCGTATTCTTATATTTTCTCCTTTTTTATCTTCTTCTGTTTCTTAATTTTTCTCCTCCTTTTTTTCCTTGTGTCTTCCCCTTTTTCTTTTACTTTCCCCACTGCTCCTTTGTATTCATCGTCTCCTCCTCTTCTAATGAGATTCGATGGCTCCGGTGAGTCCTTCTAAGGACGACAACAGCTGCCGAAACAACTGACAACAACTGCATCGAGGATGATGAAAAAATGTAGAAAACTACAACAACTTGTTTTTCATACCCTAAACAACAACAACAACAATTGCATATCCCAACAATAACAACAATAACAATAGAGGTCCCTTCATGGCACCCCTTGAGTTGCTCCAAGTGGGAGTCGTCGATTTAACCAATTGTTGTTGGTCGGCGTTGCATCAGCCTTCAAGAGGGCCAAAGGGAGAGCTAAACAGGGCAAAAAGGGAACGAAGAAGAGGTAAACCAAAGAGGGAGAAAGAGAGAGAAGAGTGTCGGAGAGAGAGAGGGAGACAGACATGTTGGTAGAATGTTTTATTGAATGACTTCTATTGTCTGTTTGAAAATGAAAATAGATATTGAAATGATGTTGAGTGCGATGAACATTTATTGAGGCGAGAATATGCAGTCAATATTGTTGTTGTTGTTGTTGTAAATTTTATTGTTGTTGTTGTTCTTATCATTATTGTTGTAATTTTGAATATTGTTGTTGTTTGCCTCATTGCAATCTTCATTATTGTTGTTTCTATTATCGTCGTTATTGTCATTATTGCTTTGCATATTATATTGTTGTTGTTGTTATTGTTGTTTTTATTGTTGTTGTTGTTTTGAAAATCAATGGAGCTCCCGTCGGAACAATAAACCTCTCACAACCAGCCATAGAGTTCTCTTTCTACCGCTCTATGGCTCGCTCTCTTTTCATATCCATCTCTCACTTTCTATCTCTTCGTTACCCTCTTATACCATCACTCTGTCCCTCTCTTTCCATCCCACTTTATTGCCTCGCCTCCCATTCACCCTGTGGCAACTGCTTTTAATTGTTTCATCGACCACTGTGGAATCTTAAGGGCCTAATAAAGAACCATTACGAGGTCTTTAAAGGTCGTATAAAAGCAATGATTAGGGTTTTGTTTGCTTCATCTTCTCACCAGCAGCACTTGTTGCAATTGAGTCCTTGTTCCTGAAGATCCTAGCTATTTGTTGGTAGTAGAAAATTCTGTTATTATTGAAAAGATTTTAAACATTTTGTACTCAAAAAATTGAGGTTATTACAAAAATTTAAAAAAAATTTATATCTGCATATGCATATTTCGAGATATTGAAAATTTTTGTTTTACCATTTTTATTAAAAAAAGTACTAATTTCACATTTTCAAACAAAGTAGTAACAAAAAAAATTTGATTTTTTCTCTTTTCATTAAATCAATTTTTAATTGATTTTAAATCCTTTCTACTTCTGCATCATCGCAAATGTGTTGGATACAAAGACTCACACACACACACACACCCGCATCGCTTATCTAGTTGTTGTTGGTGACTGGTAGAAAAACAACATTTACATCATATATATAACAACAAATTACAACAAATATAACAAGCGCTCAAAGTTTATTTCAATTGTAGCAAATTATTTTGATTTACAAAATGGCTGACTTTGTACGTTTGTATGTGTGTGTGTGTGTGAGTTGATATCCATGTTTGAGTGGGAGTGTGTGAATGTTTGCGCGTGTGTGTGTGTTTGTGAGCATTAACTTAATCTCTAGCCAAGTGAAATCATTTGTTGTTCTTGTTGTTGTTTACATAGTTATGCTTTTGTTAATTTTTTTTTTGTTGTTAGTATGATTGTTTTTATTGTTGTTATGATTCTTGTTCATATTATTGTTGTTATTCTTTTTGTTATAGTGATGTTAACTGTTTTTGATTTTGTTGCTGCTGATGCTGTTGTTGTTTTTGTTGCTCATGTTCTTGTTGTTGTTGTGTTCTGTTTGTGGCATTCGCGCTCATTTGAGTTTCAGTTTCAGATTTTTTTCTTTCTTTCTTCTTCTTTCTCTGGTACTCACAACCAGTTGTTGTTGTTGTTGCCATAATTGTTTTTAATGTTGCTCACTCTTTCTCTCTCTCTCTTTCTCCCTCTCATTCAACTATTTCTCTCTCATTCTTTCTTTCCATCTCTTTCTCTCCCTTTCACTCGCCATGTAGTGGTTGATGTTGTTGTTTTTGTTGTTGTTGTTGTCGCTGCATCGGATTCCATCAAAAGTTCACTGGATTCGGAGCAAAGTTTATTTACAGTTACATGGCACGTGGCCCCGCTGTCGCTGTCGCTGCCGCCGCTGCAAGTGACGCGGCGTCGACAGAGGGCCGTGGGGCGTGGGCGGCGTTGGAGGCGGTAGGGTTGCCACCATCTCCTCCTCCTCCTCCAGGGTTGTCCTTTCATTTCCGCGAAGTGTGCAACGAGGTCAAAGATTGAACAACGAGGCAGTGAATTGGTGAGTGGTGAGAGGTGGGAATTTTAAGAGGTGGCGACTGATGAGAGGTGGGGAATATGCTGTGGAGGAGGGTCGGTTTTTGCCAAAAATTCAAAAATAAGTACTGAATATTGAAATTAAATAAATATGTATAAAAAATTAATAAAATACTAATGTGAAAATATATTAATTTAAAAAATGAAAGATAAATAAATATTATAAAAATTAAATCAAATGATGAATATGGTGAATATAGAAAAAATATTAGTGAAAATATATTAATATTAAAAATGAATATAAAAATATATTTATTTCAGAATTAATTAAAATTATAGAAAGTAAATACAAAGAGAGATTGGTGATAGTAATATGGCTATGCTTCATGGTGAAATTGGTGATATTAATAAAGATATATATTAATATCGAAATATAATATAAAAATATATAATATATAATATAAATATATAATATAAAAGCAATATTTTGAGATAAATTTAAAGCGAGGTTAATTGATGAAAATTTTAATATTGGAGTTATTGAAGAAGATGATGGTGAGTATGTTGAGTATCGAAAGTACATTCCCCTATATGCAGTTTTTTTCTCTCGTTACCCACACCGTCTTACTAACTCTACCTCTCTCGTTCGCACGCGGCGTGACCAAAAACGCAAACCGCAGTTTAAGCCCAACGCCAGACACCAGCAACAAGAATATCAAAACAAGAACAACAACAAAATCAACACTAACAACAACATAAAGAGCGACGACGACGACAACTGCCACGATACCCACACATTCACGCACACAATCACACACAAACACTGTGCGAACGAAGGCAAAACAAGTGTGTGAGAGAGAGTGAGAAAAAATGAGAAGGAAAACTGCGAAAATTCTATTTTATAACGGTTTTTGTGCGGTCGGTCGGTTGCTTGCTCGCAGCGAACGCCACCCGCAAAAACGCGGCCTAAACTAGAACTAGGCTCGGCTTCAGACCCCTTTTGGATATGGCCAAAAAATTGTTGAAAAAAGTTTGCCGAGTTTTTTGCCAGCCTCCGTTAATCACACACACTAACACCAACACACACACACACCCATATGACAGGCACAAAGACCCTCGCGCAAGGACACAAAACACACAATCCAGGACTCACAGGACGACGACGACGACGACGACTGGGAAGCAAAGCGAGCGCGACTGGTGCAAAAATCCTTTAAAACAACTTTTCACGGCATTTTGTAGGCCAGGCTACCAGAATGGATTATGTGGATAAGTACGAGTGGGGAATTATTAAATATGTGGGGGGCGAGAGAGGTGAAAAATTCCGGTACAGCATCCCATGGGAATTTGATTTGCCTAAAGTTGCGGAGGATATTCAACATATGTTGAAGGTGGAGTTTGTTAAATTAAAAACTTAAAAAATTAAAATATTAAAAAAATAAAAAACTAAAAAATTCAAAAGTGTGAGAAATTATTTAAAAATTAAAAAATTAAAATATTTAAAAATAAAAAAAATAAAAAATTTTAAAATAAAGATTTAAAAAATTTAAAAAAGAATTTAAAAAATAAAACATGAAAAATATTTCAACTATTTCATAAAAATCTTCACCCCGCTCATGATTTTTGTTTTTCCGTGACTTTCAAATTTGTCAAATTCTATCTCAGTTCGACTCACCTTGGTTCACCTCACCCCAACAGAGTTCTTCTAAATTCACCTCAGTCCTTCAAAGTTCCTCTAAATTCAGATCTTCCAACCTCTTTCCACCACTATCACCTTCCATATTCACCTCTAACAATCTCATTCTTCTATCGTTCACTTCTTAATATTCACCATAATTTCACCTCCGCCCCATTCATCAACCCGCCGGCCAACATTCCTCAACTCACTCTAAACACTCTCCCTTCCACGCTCTTTCTCACGATCCACTCTCCGTCTCCTGTCGAAAAAAGGTGGCAACTCCCCGAAGAGGAATCATTTTTGGCCGCCGGCCAGAAACGAACCGAGCTCACAAACGAACAACGAACGAGCCCGCAACAACGACACGAACAACGTGAACAACTCGTCAAGGGCGCTTGAAGCGGAGGCGTGGCAAGGGGAGGGCGGGGGCGGCGGCATTGCTTCAGCCACCACAATTAGGATAAGCGTCTCTAACGGCACCATAAGTGCAGCAGCTGTAGAGAGGAGGAGATGATGATGAAGAGAAAGAGAGCGGGTGGAAAAAATTCCCTCAAAGCAAATGAAGACGACTTCTAGGCCGACGATGATGAGAAGAAGGAAGGAAGGAGGAAGAGGTGAAGAGAAGGACAACGACAAGTACGAGGTGAGGTTTGCGAGAGTGCAAAAAGTGGCAATCCACAAAAACAACAACAATAACAACTGCGGCTAGAGCATCAAGAAACAGAGGCCGCTCTCCTTGCAGTCCTCGAAGGCTCTTCATTTCTAATTTCGTCGCTCGAGCCATGGACCAAGTGCGAGACAGAGGATGAGAAGGAGAGAGATAGGATGAGAAAGAGAGAGATAGAATGATAGGATGAGAAAGAGGATGAGAAAGAGATAGTTGGATATGAGTTGGAGAGAGGATCTGAGAGGACAAAGGACATGGTTGTCCCAGCCGCATATGCCTGGGATTAACTCGGCGCTTTTTGCAGGATCCTCCTTCACTTCTCTCTCTTCTCCACTTCTCCCCTCGCTTCTCCACTTCTCTCTCTTCTCCTTTCCTCTCCTCTCCCTTCGTTCGTCGTCTCGTCCACGTTTCTTTCGTCGCCGGCCGTCGCTGCATTTTGAATTATTTATCGCTTGTGGACGCCGACGGCTGGAATTAAAATGCCCAAATATTTTGATGTGTTTTGCCATCGTCCTTCTCACTCTTCACGCTCTCTCTCTCTCTCTCTCTCTCTATCTCTGACGCATGGCCCGGCCCGTCGAAGGACATCTCATTTGTTATGCAAGAGTTTGCTCCGCTCGCATCCGAGGAATTGAGCCGTTTTTTCATGTTTGAGTCTCGAGTGGATCCTGCTGCTCCTCGACCGCACTGTGAGAGGCCGACGGAGTCCTTTTTAATAGTGACTTCATTTGCTGGAGAGAGAGAGAGAGATGAACTCACCGAGGAGAGAGAGAAAGAGATGAAGTGACCGAGCAGAGAAAGAGATGAAGTGACCGAGGGGTTGAAGTGATGGACGATAATGGTTTAATAATTTTGTCTCTGGGCGTAGTGTAAATATTTAACATGAGGCCAGGGGACGACGATTTTGGGGAGATCAAGTATGTGAATGAGGAGGAAGATAAACTCATAAAGAAAAGGGAAGGAAGACAGAAGATCAACTCATAAAGGCAAGGGAAGGAAGACTCATTCATAAAGGAAGAGGAAGGAAGATCGATTTCTAGAGGAGGGAAAAGGACGAACGAAGCATGGAGAAAGGGAGTTATGAAGAAGAATGGAATATCGATTAATAAAAGAAAGAAAAGGAAGATCGATTTACAAAAAAATTTTAAGATCTCTTAAATTATTCAGGAACCAAAGAGTTCATTCAAATTACAGCCTTCATAAGCAGCAGCAAAAATTTTATCCGCAACCTATATTTTGTTTTATTTGTGTGTCCTTTTTTTAAAATGTTTTTTTTCTCTGCGTCTTTTGACTCTCGTTCAGAATGTTTTCTCTTTCTCTACATTTTATGTTTCTCTACATATATTTTCTCCGTTTTTTTTTTTTGCTACGCCTTTTTCGATTTCTCTACTCCTTTTTCTCTCTTCCTACTTCCAACATCTTCTTTTTTACGCCTCCTGTCTCTGATAAGTTATGCCAACACTTCCTGTCCACTCTCATCAGTACCATTTCTTTCCAACCCCACCGCAATCCCTCTGCGGTCACGATTTCTCCTTAAAAATGCCTCCCACGACACCTGCCTCAACCCCTCTCCTCCCCACCCACCGCATGCCACGCCCCCTGGAGACTCGCCCACAGTGCAACCAATCTGCATGATTGCTGATCACAAAACACGAGTGGCCGCGTCGCGCGCTAACGAACTCATAAATAAATTGCAAACGGCGACTGCAGCCAGCTCCACGACCTCCAGCTTTACCTTCTCCTCCAACACCGACCCCTCGACGCCCCCGTTGTCCACCCGAAGGCTCTGGAAATTCAATCCAAAATAGATACCATCCTCAAGCCGTCCAAACGATCGCCCGGGCAGCCATTCACCTGGAGGATGAGATCGAGGAGGAGGAGGTTCCACCGCGAATCTACGAAATTTCCACTCGACTCTTTTTATGTTTCTTCGATTCCGTGGAATCATCAATGAGGCTTTATGGCCCAAAGAAGGCTTTGCATCCGCGATGATGATGCTTGATGCACTCAGTCTCACTCACTCCACTCTACCGCTCTCACTCTTTCGCACTCACCTCGTTCGTTTGGCACTCGTTCGCGCGCGGATTCTGATGTTCGAATGGCCTTTACGACTGCTTCGACCTGGTCTCGCGGCCTCGACTCGCCCCATCCCAACTCCATCCAGCTGTCTGTGGCGATGACGAGGACGACGACGACGACGGAGGCGACGATGGCGATGGCGAGACTTTTACTATTCTAGTTGACGCCGTGGCGAATGGTGGAGCAACTGCAGCAGCAGCATCATCCGAACAGGAGGAGGAGGTGGTCATGAATTATTTGGCGCACCTCTGGAGCACTCAAGGGGCTCGGCAGAGATACCGGAGAGACAGACAGACAGAGGCGAACGGGGGCTGGGGTTATGCATTATGAATGCGGGAAAAGCTTTTCGTGGTAAAAGATTGGGCAATGATTAATCATTGACCTTCGTCGAAGGAGCCCTCGATCGAACGAAATGAATATTTATAAAGGACTCGACTCGACTTCAATCGGAGGACGTCTGGAAGATCCACAGCACAGAGAGAGAGAGAGAGATAGTGGATTATATTGCATTGTTTTTATTGGAAAACTCTTTAAAACTAATCGTAGTCTATGCTAATTCACAGAGAGATATTCATAAATCATAGGAGATGAGGTTGTTTATGTAGTCATCATCATTCGTCGTCGTTCTCCCCACAGGACCTTGACGCTCACTTCCTTGAGCCGATCAACTGGGCCAGAGGCAGCGGCTGGAGACGCACGTCGATCTGGTTCTCCGTCTGGTATTCGGAGGAGTCCGAGCAGGGCAGGCAGCCGCAGGACGAGGGGATCTCAATCTAGAGAGGTGAAGGGGAAGAAAGAGGAGACCAATCAGAACCAGAAACAAATCGGGGAGGAGAAGAATCCACTCACATCCTTCGTTATCTTCAAGCCATCCTCACAAACCAGTGGAACAGAGATCGTTTCGTAGGCCCTGATGTTGCAGCAGTTGCAGATCTTGTCCTGCAGGAAGGTCTCTAAAGGGGCCGCAAGGATCCGTTTGAGAAAGTCGTCAAAGAGAAAAATGTAAACCACTCACCCGCATTGTACTTCGATCCCGAGTTGCAGGAGCCGACGCACTCGGTGAAGCCCTGGATCGGCTCCACATTGACGCAGACACCGTGGCCGGGCTTCTGGAGTTTCACCAGGCCCTTCGTCTCGCTCACGGCCAGCGACATGGGCAGACAGTTCTCTGAAATATCGAAGAAAATCAAATCAAATTGTCTTCCTTAACTTCATCCCTTTCCTCGACTCACTTTGGTCCTCAAACTTGGGCTCCTCCTTGCAGTACTTGCAGCAGCCCTCCTCGTAGATCAGATGCTCGGCGCACTTGGACACGTCGGGGCAGGACTCCTTCAGCGAGCTGACGATCAGGCTGTCGCCCTTCTCGACACAATGGTACGAGGTGCACGAGTCCTCGCTCTTCCACTCCTCCTCGGGCTTGTACAGTTTGCCCTCGAACACGCAGGCGGTCTGGACGCATTCGCCGCAACACTTCGTGGTTGGCTCCTTGTTGACGTAGGTGAAGCCGGGGGCGCACTTGACCTCGCACGTCTCCTGCGTGGTGATGATCTGGGTGGAGTCGTTGGGGCCGTAGGCGCAGAGCTCGTGCTTGCACGGGTCTTCCGGATGCAGCCACTTCTCGGCCAACTTCTTGGTGAACTTGGCATCCTCATTGCCGGGCTCGTAGTCCACAATGCAGAGGTCCTTGGGAGGAGCTGAGAAAAATCAAATATTAAAAAAGAATTTTAAAATATTTACAATTATTTTACTCACCACACACGAAGTGCGGGCAGCAGTCGCCGGGTTCCATCTTGGTGAGGACCTCGTAGAACTTCTCCTCGCACTTCGCTGGGGCCTTGGGGCAGGTCGACTTGTCGCAAACGACCTTCTGCGTGGGGCAGCAGCCGGCCTCCTCCCTTGACCAGTTTCTCGCCGGGCTTCAGGACTGCGGGAGCCTCGAGGGGATCGCACTCCTCCTTGGGTTTGCATTCTAATGGAGAGAACGGGGGATTTAAATGATAATTAGAGGGAAATAGTGGGATTTTTATGATGAGAAAGATATCGTGGAATTTAGATGATGATAAGGTGGGATTCATAGGATTATAAGAGACATAAAGTGCGATTCATTTGATTATGATATAGAGAAGTAGGATTAAATATAAGGGAAGGTGATATTCGTATGATAATGTAAAAGTTCAATTGGATCTATGGACTTATTATAATTGAGAAAGTCAATTCCAAACTCACCACAGATGTACTGAGGACAGCCGTCGGGGCCGGTCTTCTGCTTGTGGAACTGTCCCGGCCCACAGACGGGCATCAGCGGCTCGAGGCAGATCTTGGCCGGCGGCAGCTTCGGCTCCGGAATGCAGGCGTAGCGTGGACAGCACTGCTCCTCGGAGACGGTCTTGTGCGGCACGTAGCCCTCGGCGCAGATGTTCTCCTCCACGAGGCACTTGCGCTCGACGCACTCGGTCTTGCCGTCCTTGCTGCACGAGCACTCGGTGCACTTGTCCTTCTGCCACTTGTCGCCGGGGAAGTGCTCCGCGTCGTCGCACTGGACGCACTGCTCCTCGGCGATGCAGCGGCCGTTGTCCATCACTTTGCCCGGCGGGCAGAAGCAGCCCTCGAAGCGCTCGTCGGCCGAGCACATCTCGTCCGAGCTCACCGTCTTCACGATCGCATTCGTGTTCATGTTGACGGCGGCGAACTCGTCCAGGGCCTTGGCGGTGTCGCAGGTCTTGGCGCAGCCGCACGGCTGGTAGGCCATGTCCGCGGGGCAGTCGTAGGGGCAGATGTCGGGCCGGCGCCAGTCGAGGCAGATGCCGTTGCGCGCGCACTCCTTGGCGTAGGCGCTGAGCGAGTCGCAGGCGCCCTTCTGGTCGCTGCCCGGCTTGCACATGTCCTGCTGGCAGGACGAGACGTAGACCACGGGGTCGACGATCATGCTGCACTTGCCGAAGAGGTCCTCGTCGAAGAACAGCAGGCACGGGTCCTTCTCCGGCGGCAGCGGGATGCACTCGTTCTTGGCCACGTCCTCGCTGAGGCACTCGTTCGGGTCGAGGCCGAGCTTCGGCTCGTCGGCCTGCCAGCTGCGGATCACGTCGACGAGCTCCTTGCTCGGGCGGCGGCCCTTCTTGCGGGCCGGGTTCTCCTGCAGGTCGTTGTTCGGGTTGCCGTTGCAGTCGCCGCAGAGTCCCTCGAGCTTGCTGCCGTACTTGATGCTGGGCACGCCGATCGAGAAGGTCAGGTCGTCGAAGGCCGCCTTCAGCTCGACGTGCGACTCGGGCAGCGAGAGCACCAGCTCCTTGCCGTTCACCTCGCGCACCCCGATCCAGACGTCCTTGAACGGCAGCTTCTTCACCTCGAAGCCGTCGACGAAGACCTGCAGGGCACGTGGGTTGTCCGCCGGCCGCTGCACGTGGATGACGTGGTCGCCGTTCAGGATGTGCAGCGCCTTCGTGCAGCTCGTCTGCTCGGCGGCGTCGGCGCGGCCCAACTTCTGGCAGTCGTCCATCGTCACATAGACCTAGGGAGGGAAACGAAACAAGTTTTAGACATGAATCGATTGAAAAGAATCACTTGGTCTCACCTGGAAGGTGTGAACTCCGGGCAGGACGATGTCTCGCGACAGGAGATACGTGCAGTTGCCGTTGAAGGTGAAGCTCTTGCGGTCGTAGGTGAAGTACTTCGAGGTGCCGAACGAGTCGCAGACGCAGTCCTTGCACTCGGCGATCGGGACGCAGGTCTCGCCCTTGCGGACGGTGCCCTCGGGGCAGTGGCAGCCGGAGAAGCAGGCGTCCGAGATGATCGGGCAGTCGTCGCCGTGCAGCGTGTCGCACGAGGGTTCGCAGCGGCGCTTGTAGCAGTCGGAGTGGACCAGGGGAGCGGGGCACGAGATCTCTGCGGAGGTGAGAGAAAAATAATATTATTAGAAAACTCTTTAAAAATTAATTGAAAATTATTAGTACATTTTTTCAAACTATTTGGAAAATATTTTAAATTTATTGTAAAAATAATAAGAAGGGTTTTTAAAAATTATTAGTATTCTTTTTTTAAATTATAGAAAAATATTTTGAAAATTATTATTATTAGAATTTTTATAGAAAAAATTGACAAAATATTTTAAGGTTGTTAGAAATTTGATGTATATATTTCATATATATATTTTTAATATATATTATATGTTTTTTAAATCATTTGAAACTTTCTTAAGATGTATATGTTTGAAATATTGTTGAAAAGTATTCGAATTTTGTTTGAAAATTATTATAAACTTTTTTTGAAAATTATTATAAATTTTTTTGAAAATTATTATAAATTTTTTTGAAAATTATTCAACATTATTTGTAAATTATTGGAAACTAATTAAATACTAATGACAAAAAAATTCAAAAAATTTAAAAAATCATTAGGAAATTATTGAAAAATTATTAAAAATATGTTCAGATGGAGAATTATTAAAAAAATTGTTAAAAAGTATTTGAATGGTTAAAAAAATTATGATTAGAAAATTATAAAAAAAATAATTGCAAAATGATCAGAAATTTCTTGAAAATGAGTTTTCGAAAATTATCAGAAAATAATTATTAAAACAAGAATATCATAATGATCTCGCACTCACCACACTGATGGACGGCTCGCCACGTGGTCAGCTGAACGTTGGGGTTGACCGCGAGGCACTTCTTGACGAAGTCCTGCAGGATGTTGCACTTGCAGGCGCTGGCGTCGCCGTTGTTCGCCTTCAGGCACTCGCACGTGGTCTCCATGCACTTGCTGACGAACTGCTTGTAGTTCACGGCCTTGCCGCACTTCAGGAAGGTCGGGTGTCTGTCGAGGAAAGAGTGGAGAAACATGATTAAAAACGATTCCAAAGGAAACTATTGATTCCAATCTCACTTGATCGTGTTGCAGAGGGCCAGCGACTTCTTCTGCAGGGCCAAAGGACAGACCTGCGGATAGCACTCCTCCTTGGGGATCTTGCGGTCGAACCAGCTGTCGCCGAACTTCACCGTGCTGCCGAGGACGGTGCCGTCGGGCGTGCGCTTGTCGTCGCTGGGGATGCCGTTGTAGTATCCGCACAGGCCGTCCACCGTTTTGATGTACTGCGACGAGATGCCGACCTTGATGTAGCCGATGTCGTCGTACAGAACCCAGAAGCCATGCGAACGCGACACGACCAGGACCGTGTTGCCGGGCTGCGAGATGACGAACGAAGCCTTGCACACCGGGGAGTTGATCAGCTGCGAGACCGTGTACTCGAAGCCGTTGAAGTTGAGCTTCATGTTCGGCATGATCGTGAGGATGGCCGACGACTCGAGGTCCTTGATGGTGATCATCTTGCGGCAGACCTTGCGAGCAGCATCCTCGCACTGCAGATGGACTGGATTGGAGAGAGAGAAATCATTAATTCAATTCCATTAATTTTAAAATTCGCAACTCACCCGAGATGACCCAGCTGGAGTTGACGATGTCGCGGGCCAGGATGTGGCTGCAGGTGTCGTACTTGAACTCGGTGCCGTCGAAGGTCGTGAACGACTTGCCGCTGATCTCGCACACGTCGTCCTTCTTCGCCCGCAGGACGCACGTGTACTTGTGGCAATCGCCCGGTTTCGCGCTGGACAAATCCAACTCGACGTCGTATTTGTCGGGACACTTGGGCTCGACGCACACAACGGACTCGTTCTTGTTCACCACCTTGCTGGGAATCGGGATGCAGGTGAACTCGTTGCAATCCTCCTCGGTCACCAGCTCCAGATCCTGCTGCGGCAGCGGGAGGAACTCCTGCGACGACGTGATGATCTTCGTCTTGGTGATCTTGTGGCCGTCGTTGGTCATCGTGAACTTCTTCGTGACGCTGTGGAAAGGGAGGAGAATTCAATAGAGTTGTAACAATGAGCAGACAAGATCGTGACTCACGTGGACGTGAACATCTGGGACATCTTGCGCGCCTTCTTCTCGATCAGCTTGATCTTCATCTGCGGCGGGCAGACGGGCTCAGGGCAGGTGATCACAGTGGCTGGAGGAAGAAGGATATTAAAAGGATTCTTAAGGATTCTCATGGCTCAAAACTCACTCTCGTTCTTCTTCTTGATCTTGTCGGGCACCACCTCGAACTTGTCGGTGCAGGTCTCGTCCTCGTCGTCGGCGCAGTCCTGGACTCCGTTGCACCAGAGCAGCTCCGGGATGCAGTCGCCGCTGGACTTGCAGAGCTTCTGGTACTTGGGGCACGGTTCGCACTTGCAGAAGCAGCCGGAGCTGACCACGGGACGCAGACCATCCTCGCAGGGCGGGCACTTCTTCGGCTTGCAGTTGGCGTGGCCTCCGAGGACACAGACGCATTCCTCGCACGCCTTGTTCTCGAACTTTGAGCCAATCGGGTACCTTTAAATCGAATTAAATCGGTCAATGGATCTTCCAAATGAAACAAATTCCATCAACTTACGGAATGTAGTTCTCCACGCATGGACACAGGTTGCTCTGGACGCAGTTGGTGCCGTCCCACAGGAGCCCATCCTTGCACTTGCACTCCTCGCTGCTCGCCGGGTTCGGATTGGGGTTGACCACGCCCTCGCACACCAGACACTTCGAGGGCTCCTTCTCCAAGGGCACCTCCTTCTCAACGACTTCGACTACAAGACATCGATGGCATATTAGACATCTCTATAACTCAATAAAAGAAATCCCTTCACTCACGGTAGGGTTCGAAGCATCCGACCGGCTCGATGCGCATGTTGATGTTCTTCTCCCACTGGGCGGGGATGACCTTGAGGTATTGCGTCAGGATCGGGGTCTTGAAGTAGTTCGTCTTCTCCGTGTCCGCGTCGTTGTTGCCCGGGAAGATCATCGCCTGGCCGTTGGGCTGCAGGATCTTGTTCCAGATGAGCTTGTTCTTCGAGAAGAGAACCTTGTAGCCGGTGACCCAGCCGTCGGGACCGCCCTTGGTCGTCACTCCGGAGACGTTGCGCGGCTCCAGGAAGTCGAACTGAGGCGGAAAAAGAGAAGAAGAGGATATTTGAGGATTCAATTCAATCCTTGGTCCAATGATGACTCAACCTACCTCAACATACTCGTTGGGCGAATTGACGACCGGCCTCCAGCCGACCGGGGATGAGAGCTTCAGGAGATCGAGTAGGCGTGGCTTCCTCGCCGGCTTCGGCAAGTGCCAGATGCTGCTCGACTTCACCTGCTTGGGGTTCATCTTGCCGTTCTCGACGCCCATCTTGTCGTGACACTGCGACTGATCCTCGTACTTCGCCGGCGATTCGGTCGTGGGCGTGGTCTGCAAGAAGAAATCTCTTAATTTTGATCCTCTGAAGAGGATTATAAACTCTTCTACCTTTATTACCACAGTGGGTTCGGTTGTGGTCGTCACCACATGGCTTCCACAGCCGAGAAGCTCCACACGCATGGCGATCGATCCGTGCCACTTGAGCGGGTAGATGCGGACCGACTTCGCCTCGATGGGGATCTTGAAGAGGGTCTGCACCGGGGCGCGAGAGTCGAGGGGTCCGTTGAACATCTGCGGCTTCTCCGTTTCGTCCACGAGGTAGTGGTAGGCCTCGCCATCGTGGCTGTAGAGGATCTGAAGGAGACCAGAGAAAGATTAATAGAATGAGAAATCAATATAAATTAATAAAATAATATATCAATATAATGAGAGTTCAATGGATGAAGGAATCAAATAAATAGATCGATGAATCTCACCTTGAAGAGCGTCACGTAGTTGTCGAAGGCTGGGCTGCCGGCCATCACCACGCCGAAGAGCGGCTCCGGCTCGTCGAAGGTCACCTGGAGGTATTGCATCTGGTCATTGATGCTGGGCGACCAGCTGCCGGTCTGTTCCTTGGGCTTCTTGCCGAGGCGACCCTTCTCGGGCGCGTAGGCGGGACCGAGGTTGGAGCTCGAGCTGAACACAGAGTCGGGCAGGGGTTCCTCGCCCTCGATCATCGGAACGAGTCTGTGAATCAAAGGGAGAAATGAAATTATAAGAAAGAGTCAGGAAATGAAATAAAAGGATGAATAGAAAGAGTTAAAGAATCAAATCAAATGGTGGAAAGAAAGAGTCGAAGAACAAGAGATAATTAGAATGAGTTGGAGAATCAAATGAAATGATATAAAGAAAGATGAACTAATGAAAATTAAGAAGATATAGATCAGAACCTGTCGGGGCTGCAGCGCAGTGGCGGCGTCGTGGAGGCGGGGAAGACCTCGGTCACTGGGTGGAGCTCGTCCTCCTTGGGCGTGGTCAGCCAGTGGAGCGGCGCCTTCGTGGTGGTCGTCTCCTCCGGCTCGACCTTGTTCGACATGCACGTGTAGGCGTTGTCGATGCACTGGCACACCTCGAGGTCGCCCAACACGGGCATGTGCGGCTGGACGTACTTCTCCCCCTTGTCCATGCACGGGCACTCGTCCGACTCGACGCAGGTGCTCTCGTCGCGCCAGTAGCGACCCTCATTGGGGCAGTCGGGCCGCTGGGCGTCGACGCAGCCGGGCTTGCAGTGCTCGCCCTCGAGGCAGAGGCCGCGCTTCTTCAGGATCTGACGAAGAGAGAGAGGGTCATATTGTTAAAAGGATGGTATATTGAAAGGATGATATCCCACCATTCCATAGTAGTGACACGTGTGCTCGCACTGGTTGGCGCAGCTGGACATCACTTGGCCCTCGGGGCAGTCGCGCATCTTCTCGAACTTCTGCTCCGGCTCGCCGCAGCTCGGCTTCAGCTCCTCGACGGTGGCGATGTGGTCGCAGATGTTCATGATCGGGTTGAACATCATGAACTCGCCGCAGGTCTTCTCCACGTAGACCCAGTCGCCGCTGACGTCCTTCGGCTGGCAGTGCAGGAACTTGTGGCAGTCGCCGGGGAACTCCTTGTACTCGGCCATCACCGAGTCGCACGATTTCCCCGTCTGGGGGCGTTCGGTGGGCGGCAGCGTCGTCTCCTCGACGTCGTCGCACTGGCAGAAGACGCGCAGCTCGTAGTCGTGGCACTGGCCGACGCACGCGAGGCCCTCGGCCAGGTTGCAGAAGACGTTCTCGTCCATGTAGTCGGCCGGCTCGTGCGTGTTGACCACACGGCACTCGATCTTCTTCATGTACTTCTTCTGGCAGGTGCCGTAGATGCTCTCCATGCGGTCGTAGCGCGGCAGCTTCTCCTCGTCGTTCAGCCGAATCACGCTCGTCGAGCTGTCGCCGTCCTTGTCGAACCAACGCGTCCAGCCGCGCACGCACTTCGGCTGCACCTCGGTGTTCTGCGGCTGCTGCGTCGTGCCCTCGACGAGCTTCGCCGGCTTCTCCGTGGTGATCTGCTCGACGCACTTGACGCCGCTGCAGACCTCCTTCTTCTTGGAGCAGCGGCAGGTGGAGCAGGCGTCGGAGTAGGTGACGTCGCCCTCGTAGTAGGTCTTGCCGTCGCGCACCATGCACACCGGCTTGCACTCGGACTTCGGCACGCAGTCGCGGTAGGTGTCGTTCAGGTAGATCATGCCCTCGTCGCACGGCTTGATCTTGCAGCCCTCGATGCAGTTCTCCTTGTTGCACATGCGCTCCGTCAGGCCCTGGTCGAGGAAGTTGTCGCACGTCTCGACGGCGCAGGCCGGGGTGCAGGCCTTGTACTCGGCGCAGTGGGGATCGCACTGCATGGCTGTGGGTTGGAGGTGGAAGAAGTGAAAATATGTAGTTCATTTATTCAGTGTTTTGAATCCTTCTATTCTCCTCCTTCTAAATATTCCTATTCAAACTCCTCTTTTGCTCTTTTCTCTCTCTGACAAGTCCCGATCGGCCTCAACGCCGGAAGCTGTAGATGCCACGAGTTATCAACACCAGGATCATCGCATTAGAGCCAATTACGGAAGAAGCCCTGGGACGAAATCCCAGGCAGACGGATGAGGACAAGAACGAGAACAAGGTGAGGAGACGAAAGAATCGGCTCTCGAGCGAATGGAGCGAACGAATGAATAATTTCGAGAATTAATTACAACTAATAGAGAGAAGCGAGGAGGAATTGAGAAGGAGAAAGGGAGTGAAAGAACAGAGGGGGAGAGAGAAAATAGGAGAGAGATTTGTGATTTCCACATGTGGAGTAGATGAAGCACCTGTGGCAAATGTTGCCATCACCGATGTCGACAGGAACAACTGCAACTACAACAACTACAACAGCAACAACAATGACATCGTCAAGTGCTCCAGACTCCACTCGAAGCTCGAATCACGAATCTCAACAAGGATGACGACGAGAGAATGAGAGAACAACGGCGACGAAGAGGACGAGAACGATGTGGCCGGGAACGATGAGGACGACAAGGACGAAGAGAACGATGAGGAGAACGATGAGGGGGACGATGAAGAACATGAGGTCGATGAAGAGAACGATGAAGAGGACAACGACGAAGAGGTTGAGGACGACAATCGGTTCTCTAATGAATAATTGAAAACAATGATTTCCGAGTGGAGCCTCCTCCGTGTTCCATGTCGAAGTCTCCTCCGCCTCATGCCATTTTACACTCCCCACTTCAACTCGATTTTCCTCTCCGCCTCATCCTCCCCCCATCTCGCTGCATGTGATGCTTGAACATGCACCTGTTCTCTGTGTACTCGTGATTGTTCTTGTGATTGTACTTACGACAGAAGTGCGGCGTACGCCATCTGATGGAGATTCCCTTCTGGGAGCACGCGTGGGCGTAGGCAGCCACCGCGGTGCAGAGACACTCGCAATCGCCGCCCTGGTCGCAGGCGCAGGTATCGAAGATGCAGCGCTTCAGGTACTTCTCGACAGGAACCTCACCGTGGCATTCCTAAAGAGAGGGGGAGAGAGAGAGGGGAGAATCGGTTAATGGTAACATGCAACATGGGATTGGATTCGAATCGAATCGAATGGAATGAAGTGGATCGCGGTCGATGAAACGGAATGAAGCGGTTGCCTCCAATAAGTGAGGAGGATGATGCAGAGAAGGATGATAACGAAGGAATAATAGACTAAAGGTTTAAATGAAGAAAGTTAAATATAAATGTTGCATTCCCTCATTGATGTTTTCATAAAGGAATCAACAAATAGGAACAAGTGTACAGAAATTAAGGATGGAATGGACAATGGAATAAATCAATGAATGGATGATAGAAAGGATACATGAAGGCATGAACCACTCGCTCACCTTGAACAACGGCGACTTGAGGACTCCGCACTTGAGCTGGGCCCACGTCTCGCGCTCCGGGTGCTCCTTGCACGCGTCGATGGGCTGCGTGGGAGCCGAGCAGAACTGCTGCACCTTCCAGGCGTGGCCGAAGATCAGCGGACTCGTCTCGAGTCCCTGCGACGGCGTCTGCATGTCGTCCATGGCGTTGTCGTTGTAGTTTCCACACAGACCGCTCACTTTGTTCTTCCACTCGTTGCCGAGCTTCACGTACACACGTGTGCCCTCGTCCCATTTGATCTGCAGATTCAGAGCGATCACCTCGATCACGATGAACACGCCAGCCTTGTAGATGTGGAAGGCCGTGTGGGGTTTGGCGTTGACGGCGTCGCGAAGGCCTAAAACAAAAAATGTATCCAAATCATATCGAGGAAGAATAGACAAAGTCGAAACTCACGATTGATGGCCGACTTGCTGCCGTCGTCCAAGTAGGACGAGTCTCCGGTGAGAATGATCGAGTCCTCGATGCTGCCGGTGAGCGCGATCTCCACCGACTTGGAGCAGGTGACGCCCATCGTGCCGCACAGCACGTTCTGGATGGTGATCGCGAAGCCGTCGCCGTTGTCGGCCACGCCCTTCGAGAGGACGTAGTCGCAGGCGCCCTGGAAGTCGAAGTCGTGGTTGTCGTAGGTCGTGAAGTGCGAGTCGCCCCAGACGCTGCAGGTGGACTCGCAGCCATTCGAGGAACACTTCCAGTTGCCCGACTGACAGACACTAAAATTATCATGAGACAAATTTAGAGAAGATTAGAAAGATTGATCGATCTTGGAGTGATTTCTCCCTACCATAGATTGCAATCCTCCTTCATCTGCTCGCCGTCGTTGTAGCTCTTGCCGCCGTGATGACACGAGCAGTTCTCGGGCAACACGCACGCCTTGCGCGACGTGTCGTAGACGTAGCCGTTCATGCAGGAGCAGCCGGGCGAGCAGTCCTCCTCGTCATCGTCGTGGTTGACCTCCACATACGCATGCATATTCTTGCAGGTCTTCGGCTCCTTCGGCACACACTTGGAGAACTCGGCGAAGGGTTTGTTGGCGCACTCGGCACGCAGCTCCGACGACGGTGGATACTTCTCCTTGTCCCCGGGCTCGGCGTCCTCGCACTCCCAAATGCCACCGACACAAGTGCTGCTCATACGATTAGATCATTAGAATGACAATTGTTTAGAATGATTGAGAATTCTCACCATAGATCGAGGAACTTCTCTCCTGGTCGCACCTCCTTGTAGCCCGGCTTGAAGGCGACGCCGTCGTAGGTGCACGGACACTTCTTCTGCGGCACGCACTCGTTCTTGTCGTTGAGGAACTCGCCGTGCGGACAGCGACAGCCCTCGACGCACTCCTTCTTGCAGGTGTTCTTCGAGACGAGGTCGTCGCAGGAGCGCTGGCAGCTGTCGCCGCACTCGTCGTACACCTGGCCCACAGGACACTTGACGGCTGCGATGGAGAGAGGGGAGTTTCAGATGATTTGAGAACACTTTAGGATTATTTCCTCTACTCACCGCACTCCTTGACCGCTAGTCTCCATCCGGTCTTGATGCCCTGGCGCATGCACTCGGCTCCGTAGGCCGAGAGGATGGGGCAGAAGCACTTGGCCGGATCCTCCTTGCAGGCGCACACGTCGTAGAGACAATCCTCGTAGTACTGCTCGGGCTCCACCGTCCAGTGGCAGTCCTGGAAGATGTCCTCGGTGATCCAGGCGCAGTGCTTCTCGGCCACCTCGCGCCGCTCGGGGTTCACGCTGCACGGATGCGGGCCCTCGTTCGTCTCGACGAGGAAGTCGCAGGTGTCCTTCGTGCGCCACTTGTCGGCGAACGGCTCGACGGCCGTCTCGACGTCGCCCTCGGGCGTCAGGAAGTCGTCCTGCGTGTTCGAGTTGAAGGTGCCGCACAGGCCCGCCGTCTTGTCGCGGTAGCTGGGCGGGGCGTCGATGTAGACGCGCGTGACGCCGTCCCACCAGATGCGGATGCCGTCGGGGAACTCGACCGTCAGGAAGCTGGAGCTCGCCTGCCGGATGAGCACCTCGCCGTTGCCGAGGATCTTCGGGAACTTCATGATCTCCTTGCCGTTGATGTGGGTGCTCATGCCCTGGCCCAGTTGGATCGTCGTCGGGATTCCCGCCTTCGTCACGAAGCGCACCGTCACCGACTTCGTGCACGACGGGTCGTCGGCGCCGGCGGCGAAGTTCATGTTCTCCGAGATCGCCCCAGAGCAGGCGACGTTCTCGGCCTCGACCGAGATGTTCGGGGTCTTGAGCAGGTGGTACGAGCACTTGCCCATGAAGTCGTAGCGCTTGCCGTCGAACGTCTGGTAGTGAGGATCGCCGATGGCTCCGCAGCGGGCGCCGCATTTCTCATCTGTGCAGCGCCACTGGCCGTTCTTGCAGGTGCTGAAAGGGGAGGAGGAAGGTCAACAAAAAGATCTTTAGATGGTCAAAAGGACTCTCTCTTTCTAATCGAAAGCATTCTCTGTAAGTGATCAAAATTATTCTTTCTTGATGGTTGAAAGTATTCTCCTCAAAAGTTTTTGTGTTCAAAGGAAAGATCTTTAAGTGGTCATGAGAATTATCTTTCGATGGTAAAAAGGACTCTATCTCTCTCTTAGTACTATCTCTCTGATAACTAACCAGGTGTTGCACTGCTTCTTGATGGTCGCATCGGGCTTGAACTCCTTGCCGCGCATCGTGCACGGGCACAGCTCGGGCGTGATGCAGGCCTCCTTGTACTGGACGGTGCCCTCGGGGCAGAAGCAGCCCTCGTTGCACTGGCCCTTGGTGGCCACCACGGCCGAGTCGCAGGTCGGCTCCACGTCGGGGCCGCAGGGCAGATAAACGCGTCCGTAGCTGCAGCTGATGGCTGAGGGAAGCAGTGAGAATTAGTTTCGCAACGATAATAAAGATTCCTCTTCCACTCACGGCAGATCTCGAGGTTGCGCCAGCCGTGCTCGAGCTTCACGCCGCGGAAGGCGCACTCCTTGGCCAGCATCGCGACCGAGTCGCAGTTGCAGGTCTCCGGGTGCTCGCGGTTCGGGCAGTTGCAGTGGTCCTCGACGCAGGTGCGCAGCAGAGCCTCGAAGTTGAAGGGTTTGATGCACTCCGAGAGCTTCTCGTTGGTCAGCAGGCGCTCGCAGACGTCCATCGCCTTGGCGCGCGTCTTCGGGTCGCACGTCTGCGCGTCGAACTCCACCTCGGCGCTGTTCTCCATCAGGCACAGCTCGGACTTGTCGTCGACACGCCAGGCGTCCGCGAAGGCCTTCGTCGTCTCCAGCAGGGCGCCGTGTTTCGAGGTCATGTCGTTGCGATAGTCGCCGTCGAGGGTGCCGCACAGGCCGCCCACTCGGCCCCAGAGGGCGGGGCTGGCGAGGACGGACACGTACTGATGCTTGTCCCAGTCGACCTTGAGGCCCACCGACTCCAGGTCGATCTGGAGATGCTGAGCCACCGGCATCACCTTCATGCCCATCACCTGGACGGGGATCGGCAGCTGCTTGGAGGGCGTCGACAGGCGGACGGTTCCATCTGAAGGGGGGGAAAGAGAGAAGGATATTAAGGAGAGAATAATTGAAGAGACACATTCAATAAACTCTTGTTATAAACCCATTTAATCTCATTACTCATTTACTAATAATCTCATCAAAATAGACGATCCTTACTCAGGTTTTCGAAGGTGTAGACGATCGACTGCCAGTAGATCTTCAAGGTGTGAGCGCAACCATATCCAGAGCCGTATGGACATGCCTTCAGGACGATGTCGAAGGTGGCGTCCGTCTTGTCGGTGATCAGAGTATGAGAGCAGGACAGAGGAGCCCTAGAAAGCGACATAAAGTTGTATAAAACGAACCAAGATTTGATCGAGATCAACTCACTTGAGCACCAGACCATCGAAGGTCTTCAGGTTGATGCCGCCCCAGGTGGTGCACATCGCTGGTCGCGCCGTCCGATCGATCACCAGGTTCATGTCGCCGGTGACGTACAGCGAGTAGCTGCTCGGCGAGACGAAGGACTCCTCCGAGGAGAACCATTCCTGTGAGACAAAAGATAATGAATCGATTATATAAAATACATCTCAAAGAATCCTTCATTTAAACAAAGGACTTCTCCATGATTTATTCAACTTCATCCCGATCTCCTCAACTTACACTGCGTCGATCGTAGTCCTTGTACTTGGCGATGATGGCCATGATCTTCTCGTGCTCGGTCAAATACTGGACGCCGTAGCTTCCGCTGCCACCGCCCACCATGAAACCCTCCTTCTTGGTGTAGTGCGAGGTCTTCGAGCCCTGGCGCAAGCTGTAGCCGGGAGCTAAAACAAAGACTTTCGATGATGAAGGATCTTTACCCAAACTCGGGTCGAAACTCACGATAGATGCACTTGGGCAGGGGTAGTGGGTAGAATTCGCCCGATTCGTACTTGCACTTGTACTCGATCTCCAGGGAGCCGTCGACCTTTAAGCCCGGCACCGTGGGGCAGGAGAACATGCATTTGGCCTCCTCGTTGTCGTAGGCGCACTTGTAGTTGCCGTTGAACGCGGTCTTCGTCACGTTGCAGGAGTCGATGTCTATAAGAGCAACGAGTTAAAGGTGAGAAGAGTCGCCAGGACCTCGAAAGGATTCACTTACTGTACTGGCAATGATCACCACGGAACTTCTTCGCACACTGGCACATGTTGAACGAGATGCACTGACCACCATTGGCGCAGGGAGGCTGGCAGATGGCTACGGGAGGCAGGAAGTGACATCATCATAAGGATCAATCAAGGAAACCTGAGCACACTTACGTCCGCAATCGGGGGGCTTCGAGAGGCCGGTCTTCGGGTGGATCCACTGGCCGTCCTGGCACTCGATGTTCGTGATCGAGCTGCCGTCGGGGAACTGGAAGCCGCGCATGCACTCGGCGTTGCAGATGCTGCGGGGAGGAGGAAATAAGTTTAATTAGGAAGGACTTTAATAAGATTCACAGGAAGTTCACATATGAAATGTGTTAAATAAGGAAAGTGTTATATCAGGAAGAAAGTTTAATAAATATGGAATCTTTTTGAAGAAGGATGTTTAATCAGGAAAGAAGTTCAATCAAGCAGGAAGAGAGTTCAATGAGGAAAAAGAAATTTGAATAAGGCCGGAAGTTTAATGAGGTCATTCAATGTCAAACGATAGTTTATCAAAAATGATGTTTAATGAATGAGGTTCAAAAGAAACTAAGTTCAATAAGAATGAACATTTAATCAGGAATGATAGTTAATCAACTCCGATCAGAGGTGCCAGAGTTAACTCCACTACTCACTTGTTCGTGCAGGTGACCTTGGAGTTCTTCGGGATCGGCGGCTTCGAGGCGCAGATCGACTTCTTGTACTGGCAGAGCGGGCCCGAATAGTTCTCGGGGCACTTGCAGATGCCGGCCTCCAGGCAGATGCCGTTGTTCTGGCACGGAGGCACGCAGGAGGCTGCAGGAGAGATAAAAGACAGAGACAAGAGATTGTTACGAGTTCATCGCATTGTGTGAAAGGGTTCCTCACCTTGGCACGGCGGCACCTGTTCGTACTCCGAGTCGCGGATGATCCACTGGCCGCCGACGCAGACCAGGCGCAGCTGACTCTTGCCGTCGGGGAACGTGTAGCGCCCGGGGCAGCTGACCTCGCACTGGTCGCCGCGGCAGCTGTGCTGGACGTTCGGGGGCAGCGAGTACGAGGGGCAGGCGCCCCAGGACGGCAGATGCATCTGGCGCGCATTCAGCAGGAAGTCATTGGTGAGCTGCGAAGGCCTCCTGTGGGGATGTCGAAAGGGTTGGGGTGGATGTCTTCAGTTTGGGTGTTATTGGGTAATATCGGGTATTTTGGGAATATTTAGATATTTTGGAACATTTGGGATAATTATAAAAGTTAGACACAATTATCACAATTTATAAATAAACAAAAAAATATAATTAATGAGTTAATTCATGTAATTTTAAATAATTTAATTTAATTTTTAATTTTAGAAAAAGAAATTAAATTTGAAAAAAATTATATTTGAAAAATATTTAATATAGAAAAAAAAATTGTTTCACTCTGAAGAAAAAATTTATACTAAAAACAAAAATTTAATTTGGAAAACAATTTATTTTAATAAACAAAAAATGAATAAGTTTTTAACACTGATCAACAAAAATTAATTTTAAAAAATAATAATTTGTAAACAATTTAAAAGCAAATTATTTAATATCAAAAAAGTTATTTCCATTTAAAACCAATTATATCCCAATTTTTGTTGCGTATTGTTAGTTTTTTTTAATTCAGATAAATAAAAAAATATACAATTTCAATACATTTTCTTAAAAATTCGAAGTGACTTTCTTAAAAAAATGTATTTAATTTTAGAGAAATTTTGAATTTTGTAATTTTACCCTTTGCCAATGCCGAATAAATTGAGGGTCTTGGAGACCAGACTGGAGTCTGAGACCTCCACGGCGCCGTCGCTGTGCCAAATAATTTGCCAATTAATATTTTAATGTAAAAAAAACAACAACAGAAAATTGCGTACCTGGTCTTAATGCCATAGGAACTAAAAGCAAAAGAAATAAAAAATGAGAAATAAATTAATTGAAGTTCTTCCCAATTCCGATAGATTCCAACTCACCCCGAGCCCCCGTAACCGGTGTGGCCGAAACCAGTCCCGTAGTTGTTGGTCTTCACGCCTCCGTAGCCGACGGTCTTTAGGCCGCCGTAACCGCCTCCAAAGCCACTGGTCTTGACGCTAAAGCTATTGATCAAGTAAGATAAATTGATTGAAATTGAAAATTTTTTAGTAAAAGTGCTCGACTCACCCTTGGGAGCCGTAACCACCACCCGTTGATCCTCCATAGGAACTGAAGGTCGATTAAAAAATTAAAAAAATTAAAAATATAAAAATTGAAAAAAATTAAAACAAATATACAAATTTAAAAAAATTAAATAAATCGAAAAATAAAAGATAATTTTAAAAAACCAAAAAAAACATACGTATATTTAAAATATAAATAAATTTAATCTGCTGAATTGCAGGATGGAAAATTATGCAATAAAATGAATGAATTTCTTATCATCTCTTATGGAGCCTGCCATTCAAGGTTGTTTAAAGTCCGACTCACCTTGAGTATCCGGTCGCTGCTGGCTGGGCTTTCTTGCCAAATCCGAAAATGCTCCGCTCAGCTCGCTCGTTATCGGGAACTTCCTCTGCCGCAACATTCAACGGTCTTTAGTTTTATCAAAAAAAAAAAAGAAAATAAAAATAATGCAAAAAATTAAAAAAAAATAATGCAAAAAATAAAAAATGAAGAACTAAATTATGTAATTCGCGATAAACTCTCCAAGGGCAGAAATCGCGATTGGCTGCCGAGGAAGATTGGAATAGAAAAGAATGAATTGAGTAGAGCAAGGACATAAATCTAAAACTCATTTATTTTCTCCCCACTACTTAAGTTGAAAGAGAAAATAATTTTTTTTAAATGTTTATCCTCCATTAAAAAATTTCCATATATTCATAAATATATTTCAATTTTAGATTATTTGACAGAAAAAAATGCATTTAAATGTTTATGAATTTCTGCAGTTGATATAAAAAATCGTAAAATTTATATACTTTTGTATAAGGTACTTGAATGATAACAAAAAAATATATTATTTTTTATTAAGATTCTTTTCATAAAATATTTTAAAATTAGTCTTTTTGTTTATACATTTAATTCATTTCTTTTTCTTTATGAAGTGAAGAAATTCATTTAAAAATATCATTCTTCACAATTCTCCTAAGAGATTCTTTCACAGGGAAAGGGGTTCTTCTGAATTTTTTGTATCCACATTTCTGTAAAATCAAATTTTATTTCCAACGACCTCGTGGAGAAAATCGCAATAAGACACTTAAACCAAAGACTTTGCCGAAGGACCTTCGTAAGCCAATTAATTACAGGAATCTTAAATCCCGAGATCAATTGCCGAAACTCTTTATCCTGGCCACAGGGCGGAGGCGGGGGCTGCACTTACTTTATGGCGTCCTCGATGACGTCGCCTTCGCTGGCGGCCACGAACGTCCTCGTGCCCAGCTGCAGACAGAGAACGACGGCAGCTGCCGACAAGAGCACACGTACAGCCATCTCCTACAGCCGCTGGCCGTGTGTCCTGCGTGCTGTATCGGTGTGTGCGTGTGTGTGTTTGGGTCGGAGGTGGTCTGTGTCCTCGAACACCGATCCTTGGAGCAATGGAAGAATGCAAATTACGTAATCCGCAAACAATGGCTCAGCAGCAGCAGCAGCAACACATTATATCCCAAATGAGTATCCTTGTTGCTGCGGCGGTCTCCGGAATCCCTTGGAGCGGTATCCTTGAGCACGATATCCTTGCCGAAAAACACTATTTTCAATAATCTTTATTTTTGGTTTCACTTCTTTAGTTTTTCGCTATCTTTTTTCACTTCTTTAGTTTTTGCAATTATTTAGTATTTTCACTTCATTAGTTTTTTTGTATGGTTCTCGCTAGTTGTTGCTAGTCTATGGCAACAACAACGTGGTCGTCACAAGGATCTCGCTGTGATCCTTCAGGCACCACACTCGCGATATCCTTTCACTGGTATTTCTTCATATATCCTTTATTATTCTCACTATGATTTTTTCACTTTCAGCACTATTTTCACTATGTTTCCACCGCCGACGGTTGTGGACGCGATCGCAAACTGTGGAGCGTGGGTCGCGCGATCCCCCTTTTATAGGGGCCCCCGGCCAAGGGCGCCCCGGCCGCGCTTATCGCAGCCGCCACCATTAGATTTCCTCGTCGCCGGCGGTTCTTCGGGTTCTCTCTCCCCATCGCCTCTTATCGACTTCCTCGCGTTGGCGAATTTCTTTCTGCGGTCGCCATCCGTTGTCGATCGAGCTACGGCCCGGTCCGATCCATTCCAAGTCGATCCGCTCCAACCCAACGGAAGAGTAGACCAAAAAAAAAAAAATCTGCTCTGCAAATTCGATAAAAACTCTGCAATCGTCAGAAATTGTGTCAAGTTTTTCTAAAGCTCCACTTTTTTCTTGTTAGCTAATTTTAATATTTTTAGAAATTTTTGGTTCGCTTCTCGAGATAAGGTTTTGCTTTCTAACCTTGGTCTATTTGGTCTTTCAGTCGTTGACATCATCTGCTGAAAGTCCTTGAGGTTCGTTATATAATTTTTGAAAAAAAATCTGTACTAAATTTGAGAATTCTTTTGAATGCATTTGCGTGAGAATTTGTGTTGATAGAGATTTTCTCTAAATATAACTTTCATATCGTAAATTTTTTAAATTTCTTTTCAAAGCAAAAATATTGCAAAATTATCAGCAGCTCACGGAAATTATTTATTTTTAACTAAGAAAAAAAAAATAGCAAATGCACAGATAAAAAAATGCAAAAAAAAAGGATTTTATAAGAATTATAGAAGAGGGAAAACTTGTAATAAATTTAATTAAAGTAAGTCTATAAAGAAATAAAAGTTTCGAAAATATTATACAAAAAAAAAAAAATTAGTAATAAAGGAAACAACGAAGGAAGCAAAGAATAAATAAACTAAACTAATAGTAGTAAGTTATGAAAATTTATAAGAAATAAACAAAAGGTAACATTCCAGTGACAAAACATGAAAAAGGATACAAAAAAGTTACAATAACAAAGAAAAACCCAATACCTTCCGGGTCAAAAGAAAACCCCGTCTTCCAGGGAAAAAAAAAACTAGTCCACATGGGACTATGACGTATGTTTTCGTAAGAGCTGACATTTCCATGAACAACTTACACAATGGCGATAACAAAATGGAGAACGAGACGACGTAACTGGACTTGGCGCCAAATGTAAACTTTATCGCGTTCGCGTGCGAGTCGCATGGAAGGAAGGGCTAAAAAAGAAGAAGAAAAAGCCCTGAACTTGAGGCGCAACATAAAAACAGTAAATAAAATGATAAAAAAAAGTGAGGAAAAAATGAATAACAACATGAAGAATGTAAAAAATGAAAATAAGAATAAATAATCAAAAAAATAATGGAAAAAATAAGGCAATGAAAACGTAATAAAAACGTGCCAATGAAAGCGAAAGTTGAAACGTTGTAAACTTGGGGAAATCCATCACAATTTCAATTGCCAATGATCGCGGTCATATTTATTGGAATTCCCACGAGTGAAATTCTTCGGGACTTTCCTGCTTCCGTCCGCGTGGGTTCTTCACCTTTCCGACTCTGACTCCTCCTCCCTCTTGTCATCGTCCTCTCGTACTTCTTTAAATCAAAATGTCAACACATCCTGCACTTGACACTCGCCGGGTTCAACGTTCGCCCGGGGGACTTTTTTCTTGCCTCCCGCCCTCGTGGTTGTTGTTGATTAACTTTGTCATCCTTGTAAGCCGCAATTTGTCTTCAGCAACCTGCAACCGGGACTCGTCCTTCCATCGTTCGTTCTTTCGTCGTCCTTCGAGGACCTCCATCCGTCGTCTGTCGCCGGGCTTCACTGGCTTTGTCCTGGCTTTATTTATGAATTTCATAAATAACCACAAGGACAACACTACAAACAGTGAGAAAGGAGGGAAAGAGAGAGGGAGAGAAGCCAAGTGTGTCTGCTTTGAGAATTTTGACTTTTGTGGAAGTTGACATTGACTGGAGTTACTTTTCATTTCGATTCGAAATGCAGTTGAAGACCGAAGACTGAAGGCCCACCAGACGACCACTATCCCCATCTCTCCCTCGCTCTGTCTCTCTCTCTTTCATTCTCCTGTCCTTTTGGTATTTGCATTTTGAGTCGAGTCGAGTTGTTGTTGGGTTTTCCATGTCGGCGGCAAACAATGGCAGATGCACGGCATTTGAGTGGCAGACAATGGTCGAGTGTCAGCGCCGGAGACAGCGAAGTTGGCTGCGGTCGCCACGGACCGACGAAGAAGAAGAAAACGTCGTGGATGGGTAGAGTGGGAAGGGGGGAAGACAAAGGAACTGGACGAAGAAAAGGCCAATGGACAGCGTGGAGTTTAAATATCTCGAGAAAGAATCGAGGGACAAAAGTGAGAAATTTAATAACAAGAATATAAGAAAGGATCATTTAGAATGATGTACAAGTAATTAAAAAAAATGTCTGGATATTTAAAAATTCAAATTCAAAATTCAAAAGAAATTTCAATAGTAATTCTAAGAAATATAAAAACCTTATTATGAAAAATTTCTAAAAAAAGGAATTAGCAAAATTCAATAAAAAATTAAAATTTAAAAATGATTATCAAAATTTTAATTTAATAAGACGATATAGTTTTTATAAAGTTTTTATAATAAATTTTTAAAAACATGAATTCATGAAATTCAAAAAAAATACCATATGAAAAAAAAAATTAAAAAGATTAAAAAGATTTAGAGAACATTTTAAAAACTTAATGAAAATAATTAAAGAAAAGGTAACTTAGTCAGAAATATTAAACAATTTCCAACAAACTTAATGAATAATGTTAAAAAGTTAAAAGTTAATTTAACATTAAAAAAGTTAAAAGAAAACATAATCACAAAAACTAACAACTTTATACAACAAAATTTATCTTCCGCAAAAAATCTGGAACTTTTAATTTTCTACAAAGGTCTCGGGAGAAACCCGAGCGCCCTCCGACGATGGAGACGCTTAGGGAGTCATCACGCAGCAATTACTGCTGAATTACTGCCACGCCCCCTGGCGTGTCGCACGCCCCTGCCCCCTTTCGTGCACCCGGTTTGTCTCTGGGGAAACTTTGCGTCGCTTCCTGCTCCAGATGCTGACAACGTTCGCGCTAATAAATCCTTTTTATGCAGCGTCAACCGATATGTCTCCCTCTCTCCTAGTGTCGCTCTATCTCTCTCCCACTCTCTCTCCTCCTCTCCCTCTCTTTCTCCGCTTCTCGCGCCCCTCTGACGCCTCTGACATCCTCCTGGGCAGAGGCGTCGGCGTCCGCGTCGGCAGCGCCAAACTTCATGGCGGCGAAGTGTTGAGCGGAAGTGCAAGTGGCAACCGCAACCACAACTACAACAACAACAACAAGTAGTATGACACCAACAACAAAATGAACAACTACCACCACAACAACAATATGAACAACTACAACACTTTGCAAGTGCAACAACATTGAAGGCGAGACATCAAGAGAAAAGAAGAGAACGCATAAATTTCACGCGTTTTCGCCCAACGCCCACGGCCTCGCAGTCGCCGCCACGCGCCCTTTCGTCACACGCCCCCCTTCGTTCGCCCACTCTCCCTGTTCTTCATCAACTCCATCCTGCATCCTGCATCGTTTCGCGTCCGGACGCCACGCAAGGACGAAGCACGAAATTAGTATTCATGCCTCAAGTGTCATTTTCTCTCTCGCAAACTTTTCGAGATTGATATGCAGTGCGGCCCTATCTCGCTTCCCCTCCGTCTCCCTCTCTCTCACACACTTTCCTCTCCTTTCCGCACTCTAGCCTTCTCTCTTCACTCGCTCTCCTTTTGGCTGCAACTCAATGAACTTGCCGGCTGTAGCGCAAATGAAGCGTACGCGACATGCACGCAGCATATCCTGCATGCTACAAAAACTATAGCAACAACCACTTTATCAACAACAACAACAAAAAGCACACTAACACTAACTACTAACAACAACAATAACAACAACAAAAACTACTACAATGGCTGCATCATCTGAGCAACAACTTGAGAACGTAAATCCTTAATTATGACATTATTTTCCATATTAGACTGAGTGTCGCTCTCTTTCTCTCTCCCACACTCACTTTCTCTTTTCCTCTAACTATCAGTCGTCCACTCTTTCTCTCTCCTTTCTCTCTCTCTCTCTGTTTTGGACTAAATCTTGTCATCTTTCTCTCTTTGTCTTCACTCATTTTCGTCTTGTTCTCCTTCGAATTGTTGTGGTTGTCTTCATTCATTGTTATTGTTGTTCGTTTTAGTGTAGTTCTTGTTGTTCTTGTTTCTATTCTTATTCTTGCTGTTGTTGTTTTTATAGTTGTTTTTGTTATAAATCGTGGCATCGCGGAATAGGATGAAGTTAGTTTTTTTAGTGTCTTTGGTCCTCGTTGAAAAGTTTACCATTTCATTTGAAAACTTTCGCAGCTGAAGAGGAACAGCTTAGAGGAGACCAAGAGGAAGATAAGAAACTAGTAGGGAGGAGGGTGAGAAGAGGAGAAGGAGGAGTAGTGAAAAAATTATGAATGACGATCGATGTGCGTGATGAGAAAAAATCAAGTGAAGGAAGGGGAACTAGGGGAACCTTGATGAGAGCTTAGGGAATTTTAAATTAAAAAAAGTGAGAAGAAGAGAAAAAATGTAGAGAATGAAGGAACTGTCAGAAGGTCATTTGGAGGTTTCTAAATAGGTAGATTCATCACGAAAATCCTCGAAGGATAATTGAAGGAAATTAATACAACCCAATATCCACCTCAGTGCTCATGAAAATAACTCCGTGACCGTCTCAACCTCTCGAAGGAACCAGGCAACAATTTTGGCAACAAATGCAACAACTTCGCAACTTGGCGTCGACAAGAATCGACTGCGATCCACTTCGCTGAACTCCGGGGGGACACGTAAGAATGTTAACTGATTGCTTCTGAATGCGAAATCCTGCGAAATGGCTTTCCGTCCCCTGATCCTTCGGCTCCAACTCTCTCGAACTTCCTCCCGATTCCCTCTCTTACTTTCTTCGGCTTCCTCTTGACTTCCTTTGCCTCCCCTTGACATTCTCCACCTTCCTCCGATTTCCTCCACATGCCACATCTTCATCGCCATCGCAATCCCAATCGAAATCGACTGGTGTTGGCTGCCTCGAATATCCGCTAATGCCGTTGGAACGCTTTCACAGGACTCGGCGGGGCAGTCGAAACTGAATGTCATAAGCAGAGAGGGCGGAGGGGGAGAGAGAGAGTTCGCCTCAACATGCAACATAAATTCGCATTCGAGGCATTTCTATAAATTTCGTCAGGCATGCGACCTGCGATGCCAGGCACTGCATCCCACGACCAAAGCCGAAGCCGACTTCGACTCTCTGACTCTCAGACATCGACTCCTTCGTCCACCTCCTTCAATCGTCGCCTGCCGAGCCCAACAGTCCGCCAGGATTCCGAACCCCAGCCGCCTATGAGCCCGATTTCGAAACCCCGACTCGAGCTTGTTTAGTCGCCTCGCTAAGGCCTAAAACCGATGCCTGCTCACGGACGCGCTCGCCACCCACACACCGACAGACAGACGAATGGACGGATAGTTGGATGGAAGGACGATCAGAGGAACGGACGAAGGCTGGAGGGACAGAAGGCTGGACGTTTCAAGGGAAGGGCAGACAGACGGATGGATGGATGGATGGACAGACAGACGGAGCGACGCTTCGTCAGACATTTGCAAAAACACGTCCGTCCAGGCAACGGCTGACTTCCGGCTGAGCACGAGGCTGACGACGACTACGACGATGAGGACGCGGCTGAGGTCGAAACAGAGGCTGAAGCCGAAGCCAGAGGAGGAAAACTTGGCACTCGGCCAGCCCGAAATTTTCAACCCCAGGGAAGGGGGCGTGGTGGACGAAGGCGGGCGGGGGACGAAGCAGGGCCAGAGCCAGTTGAGGGAAGTTTCGTTAAGTGTTCCTCTAAAATGCATTTCAATGTGATGTGATGTGGGATCAAATATTTTCATCTTTTTTGGCCACGTCCCCGTCGACGTCGCCGCCCCCGAACCAAACTCTCGCCCCTCCTCTGCGCCCTGTTCCTGTGTTCGCTTTTGTTTCGCTCTCGTTTTTGGCATTTGTTTTACCCCATGCCACGCCCCCCGCCCTCGCCCTCGTCGTCGTCCGCTGCACGTGCCGCTCGTTCGCCCTTTGGCAACTTCATGTTGAGCCTATTCGATGCCCGGAATATTTTGCAGTTGCACCGAAGCGTAAAGGATAAACAAGGGATTTAACTGAGTGTAGATGTACGTGTGTGTCTGCCTATGTCGTTGTAGATGTCTGTGTGTGTGTGTAGACTGTGTGTGGGTGGAATGCCGGCGACTGAAGATTTAGCCAAGTGCAGTGAAAATACAATATTTACGGTTTTTCGTTCGCTTCGACGAGTGCTTCTCGTGCTTCTCTCGAACTTCTCGTTCTCCACATGGCGGACGACATGTGGGACAAAGTGTAGTGTGCAAAAGTTTGTCCAACATTTTGCTGACTGGTGTCTGCAATAAATTAACAACAACTACTATAACAACAACAACATCAACTAAAACAACTACCATTGACAACGATTTGGAATTTAAGTCGAGTCTCGAGTCGACTCCGATTCCGACTCCGACAAATGTTCATCATACGGCGTGTGGTTTCCGCCTCGACTTCCTGATCCCCAGAGATCTCCAACACCTTCGCCCCTTTCTAACTTTCCTCATTTCACCTTTCGACCCCTTTCTCATGCCCTCATCGAACCCGGCTGACTTCGCTCTGAACTCACAACGAGGGTCGCTTTTAATTTTAATTCCGAATAGTTTGCATTTTTACGCCATTTCCCAGTCGAAGCCCTTCGGTCGCTATTCCTCGAACTTCACTTCACTTATTCCTCCTTCATCCCTCTTCCTCTCTTCTTCCTTCACGTCTCATTATCCCTTTTCCCCCTCTGATACGCTGAAAAGTCATCATCTTCAAGTATTCCTCGACTACTTCCGGTGCGCATATTTGCACTTCCGCTTAAAGTTTCCACCAGCACCGGAGGACGAAGAAAGGAGAAAGCCTTGTGCGTTTCTCTTTCGCAAGACGACCATCGTCTCTTTCACTCTTCTCCTTCTGGCCTCTCTTTCTCTAACTCCTTGCCACCCTTTTCTCTCGTCCTTCACGCTGCTTCTCGTCCATCGTCCTTGCGCAGGATTATGACGCTGCAAGTACACTGACCTTGAAACGGGTCCAGACGAAGAGAGGGAAAGAGAGAGAGAAGGAGAAGAACCAGGCGAGGTCTCCGCTTGGCCAATATTATTGTTTTAGACTTTAAATAAAGTTTCGCTCTGCCAACAATACTCGAACATTTGAATTTGTAAATGTTTACATTTTGTGTCCATCTCGCTCCCGTTGTCTCGCTCACTCCCTCCTTCTCTCTCTCTCGTTTTCTCTTTGTTCGTTTGGCGGGGGATTCTGTTTAAACAGAAGATTCAGAATGGTTCCTCCATCTTCCCCAAGAGGCCTCGGTTGCTTTTGGGCCTGACCCGACTCGGCCGTGGCAGGACTTTGCGATGTTTGCATATTTCGCTCATTTTATTATTTCAACGGGCGAAGACAACGACAAAGACAGAAGGAGTGATAGAGAAAGGGAGAAAGAGGTGGTGGAAGAGAGAGAGGTTGAGGGAGCGAGAGGGGTGATGAGGGTGGCGAGAGGCTTAAGAGGACGATTACAGTCATAAGCGGAAATTAATGAAATATTTACAAGTCGCTTAAATGCAAGATGCTACTCAAGGAGGCGGACCGAGAAGAAGACCAGAGAAAGCGGACCCCAGACGAAGACCGGCAAAAAGATGTGAAGAGAGAGACAGAGAGAGCCACGAGGCGCGAAGCATTTGGTTGTTGAAAGAACCATGGCTTCAATTGCAATGCTTGAAATTCCCGAAACTCATTTGGATGTTAAAACAAGGAGGGAGTTAAAGAAAAGGAAATGAATGTAAAGAGAAGACAGAAGTTTAAAGGAGAAGGAAAAAACCATTTAACAAAGACAGTAGAAAAAGAAAGCAAAATGTAATATAAAAAGAAATTTCAATATACAGAAGAATACAATAGAAATTCTTGAAAAAAATTACAGAAAAAATCAAAATTCTGAAAATATAAAAATTCAGAAAAATGTTAAAGAAAATTATTAGTAAAAAGAAATGATAATTCAAAAAAGAAAATCTAAAATTAAGAAAATAAGCAAAAAATTTTGAAAACTTTAGAAAAAAAAATTAAAAATAAAAATTCGGAAACCATTAAAATTAAGAGCAAAAATCTAAAATAAAAACAAAAAATTGAAAAAAACTTTTTTAAAAAAATATATTTCATAAGAACAAAAATTCAGAAATAATAAAATTTTAGTAAAAATGATTAAGAACAAATTAAATATAAAAAAATAACTTTTTGAGAAAAAATAATAATTCAGTTTTAAAGAAAAATGAAGAACAACTTAAAATTCACCAACGAATATAAATTCAGAGAAAATAATAAAAAATAAAAATTTTATTAAAAATTTGCAAAACGAATAAAACTTTTCCATGTGGAAGGAATTGAAATGAAGCATGAATGAGAGGAAATTGCTCGAATAATTGAAGAGGATCAAAAAGTATTGGGAGAGCGAATTAAACTCGGTCGTGGAAGCGAGAGGACGAGCTTAAAGAGCAGAGGAGGATAAACTCTTCGAAAAAGTGAGAGAGAGGAAGATTGAGTGAAAGACAAGGAGAGAGATAGAGTGAGAGGCAAAGAAAAGTGTTTCAAATAAAAGTTTACAAACCGCCTTTCAGTTGGCAACAAGCAGGAAACTTCTCTCTTTCTTTCCTTTCAATCGGATCAAAAAAGGACGCAACACGCGAGACGAACAGGACTAAAAAGTGTCTTCTTTAAAAACATGAAAAGAGAGAGGGGGGGGACAGCGTGATGGAGACAAAAAATTGGTCACGCGGCTGCAGGAAACTTGTCAAAGGACTCTCACGGCACGAGACACAAAAAACTTGGACCCCTTGGACCGACGGCGGCGTCTCCAGTGAACTTTGCGGCGAATTTTATTTGTTTAAAAATTTAGAAAACATTGATTTCAAGCCACAGGAGCCTTCTTCTTCCCAACATCCTGAAATTTTGCTCATCCTTGCGAAGGACTCTCCTCATCCTCTCCAAGGACTCTCTCTATAAGGATGAGCTCTAAATTCATTATGAACGCACGCACGGACACAAAGGCATTTGAGAACAATTTTCTTATTGTCTGTTATCGGTGGAGGCGACGACGGCGTAACCGGAAGTGGCGGCGGAAGCCAAAACTTTTTTCATTCTCTGATGCCTTCAGCTTCTCTTCCCCATCCTCCTTCGTCCTTTAGTTCATCTTTCTTCAATTCTTCCACTCTTTAGTTCTTCCTCCTCCTTCGCCCGCCCACGGCTCATTTGCATCCTCTTTTTTAAGCAAATTAATAGAAAAGCCGAGCGAAGTTATGCCGCGGCAGACAAATAAAAACGGCGCTCCTCATACGCCCGCGCGTCCACGTGATCCGGGATCGGCTCCTGACTCAGGTCACCTCACCACACTTCACTTCACCTCTCCTTATCCTTCACCTCACTCCCTGCCACGCCTCCTTGGGCTCTGCTTGAGTGGAGGAAAACAACAAGGGACGAACTTTGAAAGTTCTTCTTCGCGAAAAGTTTACGCGGCGGAGAAAAGAACAGAAACGATTGGAGGAGAAAGAAAGGGAGGAAGAAGGGATAGAATAATAAAGAAAAAAGGGAGACAGGAGAATGAAAGGTAGAGAGAGAAGACATCAGGTGTTGGAGACAAAGGTGAAGCTACAATGGGTCTGAGGGGAAGGGCGATGACAGTGGAGCCAATAGACCAAGTCGCCTCCGAACCCGAACCAATCGAAGGCCAACGAGGAGACGAAAAGTTCGGTCCTAGCCTCATGATTCAGGCCATTCATTATCGATATTGTCGATGTCCCATGTTTTGTCTACTCTCTTACTTCCTCTCTCCCTTCACTCTTTCATTCTCTCTTCATGTTCACTATCTCTATCCTTCTCCCTCTCCCCATCTTTCCACCCCACACAAACACATGGCTCGCTAAGCAGCTTAAATGCTCTTTGCATCCTTTTATGCGAATATCCTTTCATTTTGGGGCTTCGTTTCTGGTCCTGTATTTTGCGTCCTGCATCCTCCCGTCCTTCATCCTGTGTCCGTGAAAATTATGTCGCTTTAACAGTGGGTGAGGGGAGAGCGAGAGAGACGAAGGATTGAGAAGGAAGGAGTGAGAATGGGGTGAAATAATTATTATTAATAATTCACATCCTAATTGCCGTCCGAGCTGAGGTGCGACAACGAGGAGGGAAGAGGAGGAGGATACGAAGGACTCGCAGAACTCGCTCTGAAAAGCACTCTCATGTGAGGAGGGGGGCGTGTCGTCCGCCCACCTGCGTGGTTTTAGGCACATGCGGGACACAATTAAAGGATTTTCACGTGTGGCGCATCCTTTGTGTGGAATTTGGTGCAATTTGTTTACTTTCGAAAGAGAGAAAATGGAGATGAGTGATGAGTGAAGAATGAAGCCAGAAGAATGATGAGTGAAGAAGAAGAGTGAAGGAAGAAGAGTGAAGGATGAAAGATGAAGGATGAAAGGTGAAATTCTCTCAGTGAGAACCATGTACAATTTATCCCGTTCTCTTGCCCTCCTTCTTCCCTTCTCATGGTTCACCATGAAGTATGAGTGATTTTTTATGTTCTCTTACTTTTCCCCTTGATTTATTCTTTTCCCATTCCACGCTCCTCACGCGCCTTGTTCTCGTTCTCGTCCAACTAGGACGACTGCCAGCTAAATTCGCAACTGTCAACGGTCGTAATTGCTTACTAAATTGCGTGCTGCCCATGGGCTGAAGTGCTGCCAAGTCTCGTGGTTGGCAAACGAGCATGAGAGCGTGCGGACCTCAGGGCGATCAACAGTTTGTAATGAGCATGTGTGTCCTTTGCATGCCAGCAACAAACAAACAACGATAACAACAAAGAAACCATAACAACATCGCCATGGAGAAACATTATCGACACTATTTACAACATGTCCGCAAAAACATGGCGGCAAAAAATTGCAAGAAAAACAACAACAACAACAATAACAACAACAACATCAAAAACAGCAAACAACATGAAGGCGATGCAAAACATCTCGAGAAAAAAAGGACCAAACGAAGCGAAAGGAAGTCGAAGGCGGCCAAAAAACGAACAACTGTTGCCGGCCTCACCATGTTGTTGTTGTTATTGTAGAAGAGATTGTTTTTGTTGTTGTTTATGTTGTTGTTATTTTGGTGTCTGCTCTTGTTGTTTCGGTGTCTGTTGCTATTTGTGTTGTAAATCGCAATTTAATACGTTCCTCGCACATGTCTAAAGCATGATTTTTATCCTCGGCCAGCCTAGATTTTCAAGGATATCTGTGGAGACCTCTCTCTCCCTCATTCTCTTCCTCTCTCTTTCAACTCTTCCTCTCCTTGTTCTAGGCTGAGAAAATTGTTGCTCGCATATTGCTTTTGGCGGCTCTCGTGTTGCTCGCATGGATGGCGACGACAGCAGCCGGAGCCGCAGCTTCAACGATGCCAAGTTGCATGCGATGCTTGTCGTTGTTGTTATTTTTTGTTGTTGTCATTGTTGTCTTGTTTATTTTGGCAGACCGCACATCATGGGCCATGCCATGTTAGTCGACAATTGCCGAAAGAACCCAACAGACGCCAGACCCCGACCTCCATTCCCATCGTCCTGCGGCGCCAGTCAAAAACAAGCTCATTTTTTGAAGGCCTGCATTTGGCAACAGTTGCTGCCGCCTTATCGAGCAGCAACAGACGACAAGCTCACTATCCCTCTCTTCCATCGTCCCTCTCTAATGAGATACAATCGCGCTAATTGAATGAAGATCCCTGCTGGGTCCAGGGCATGGGATTTTCAGATCGAGTCCTGCCAGCGGCTTCTGTCGAAGACAATGTGAGAGCGCATTTACATGAAGGGCGCATAAATTGATGAGGAAGGAGGACTAAACAAGGACATCGTCCATGCACACACACACACACATGTTCATACACATCAATAGAAAATCTGGGGAAAAAAATGCAGATCGAGAGAAAGGACTTCCTTTGAATCTAATTTTTAAACAACGCTCACGAGATGCACTCAACTTCCGCTCACACACACACACCCATAAACATAATGAATAACGTGTGTGTGTATGTGAGAATATGGGTGCAACATTGTAACAACAAGGACGATCGAAGCCGAGGGAACGACGAAGGGACGACTGAAGTCGACGACTGAACAAACATTGTGTAAATTGTTTTAAATTTTTGGCTCAATTCCACAAACACTCACACACACACGTTCATTTTCATTATCGCGCACACACATCAACAAAGACCACACAAAGGTTTCACCGCACACACATACACCCTCTCACTCACACATACAGACAGACAGACAGCCAGGCAGATTCACAATCGCTTGAGCCGCATTCATGTTGCTGCCGAATTAAACAGAGCTTGAACAGCGTTGTTGTTGTTGTTGTTGGTTGCAAAAAATATATGATTATCATCATCGTCGTCATTGTTGGTATCGTTGTTGTTGTTGTTGTTGTTGTTGCCGCTTGTTACAGTAGTTGGCTCCATGATCACAAACACACACACTCACACACATCGACTTTATGAGCCTCGAAGCAGAAAAACGGATGTGTTTTTATTTTATTCTCGTTGTTGCTGTCGCCTTCCCCAACATCCTTGTTGTTGTTGTTCTTGTCCTTTCTGTTACTTTCGCCCATTGTTTTTCTTGATGTTGTTGTCATTGTAATTGTTGTTGTCGTTGTAATTTTTGGTGTATTTATAGTTGTTATTGTATTTCTGTTGCTTTTGTGTTGCATGTCGAAATCTTTTTCTTCTCCTCTCTTTTCTTGTATTTATTGTGTTTTGCTTCCGCTTCTCGGCTGTCCTGCATGTGAGTTTATGTGAGAGAAGGAGAGAGTGAGAGAGGAAAGAGTGAATGAGTGAGAGAGAGAAGAAAGCGAATGAATGGAAGCCTTAAATCACTGCGTGTTAATTTCTTGTTCTTGAGTGTTGCTCATGGTGCGAACAAGTTTCATTCAACGAGAGCGGGCTCTTCGCCAACTCGGCGAATGTCCTTCAATTGTGAGGAAACAAAAGAATGGACAAGGATCTGAGATTACAGAATTTCTCGGGGATCAATCTTCATCAGTTCGTTCTTCGAAGTCTCGATCAGAAAATCAAAATCAGTTGATGAAAATAGAAGCGACAGAAAATGATCTCAGTTCATAGTTCAAACTTCCACAATCCAATCTTCATTTCGTCAACCTCTCCACCTTTCAACCTTCATCCCTTCCCAATCCAACTACCTAAAATCCAACCTCCCTCGTCTCGATCAGAAATTCAAAATCTCCTAATAATTCACTTCTCTCACTTCGCAGTCGCCTCGAAGGACCGACCATCGACAGTTGTTGCATGTCCACGATTTCTCTTTCCTTTCTCTCATACAACGACCTCACTTCCTAACCACCCCCTCAGTTCCTGAGTCACCATCGTCGCCACCTTCGCCTGATTGAGCCATTTTGCTGCCCAAATCGCAAGGTAAACGAACGGAAAGCACTTCCATTTAGCTCCTGTTTAAATATGAATAACCAGGACCCCACAGCCTCGGGCTCATGCTCCGACTCCGACTCGTTCTCAGGTTTTGGGGCTCTCGGGCTCCATGTCGTGATCCGAAGGGAGGGGTTCGACCGAAGGCCTTCTTCACATGCACAAAATTGAGGAAATAAATTATTAGATTTAGAAGTTTAGCAGGCAATTTGCAAAAATACAAACGAGCAAACATTAAACAGAGGACGGCCACACCCACCGACGACCACCGCCCACCGTCGCCCTCTCGTTATGTATATGAGTGAGCCACTTGAGGGGGCGAAGGGGGCGTGGCGGAAGTCGTCCTGGGTTCATCGGTTGGTTCGTGCTCAACACGAGACAGAAGGAGAGAGACCCGAGATCAGAGACCAATGGAGATAGTGAGTGCCAGAAAGAGATAGTGATAATGATACAGAAAGATAGAGAGAGAGAGAGAGTGAGATAGAGATGATAAGAGAGAGAGAGATGAAGAAGTGCTTAAAGTCCTCGTCGTCGGAGTTTGTTTTCATTGAGTCCGATGAAACGAAATGAAATTAATTGATTGAGTTTGTTGTGTGCAGAACTTTGCATCCTTTTAGTCTGCGTGCCGTCTCCTCATGATCCTTGTCATCTTCTCCCTTCTCCTCTTCTTCCTTCTTCTCCTCCTTTCGTCCTCCAGCCACTTGTACTGTTGATATTTTGCTGTTTTTGCTCCATTTCCTCCTCGAATCGTCTCTCAATCATATTGAAATAACGCAAATTAAGCAAAAACAAAATTCAAAAATCAAAAATAAATATCCTCGAATGTCCTTTGGGCTCTTTTCACTCTCTCTCTCTTGTGACATGAGAAATTCCAACGAGAATTTCATTAAAAATCACTTGGAAGCGAGAGTCCTGCAGGATCCTCCTCCCCAAAGATGGGCTCAAGAGCCAAGCAATGAAATTAATAATTATGAAAATAAAGGACCTTGAGATGCATTCATTCATGGCCAACGTATGCAGCATCCTGGCCACGAGGACTTGTTTCGTATTGGAATATTAAAATTGCCAAATATGTTTTGAGAAACAATAAAAACAGCTTGAATATTAAATTTGGAGATGTCTTGGAGCTTGAATATCCGTTTCCGCTCTACTTGGCAAAAACACAACGAGTGATGGAGAGAGGGAGAAAGACAGAGATTGAAAGAGGAAAATAGGGAGTGAGGGAAAGAGTGAAAGATATTGAAAAGACATTCGGAGGCTGAGAAAGCTGAGAAAGTCGGAAGTCACAGGAGCGTAGAAACATTTGGAAAAATAAACTACGAAACACACAAACAAAAGACATGAAGCATATGGGAAACGGATGGAAGGACAAAGTGAGAGAGAGGGAGGTAGAGAGATGAAAGAGAAGACATTCGTCGTGGCAGTCAGTCGTCATTGTTGTTGTTGTTGTTGTTGCCAAGTGCATACTGATCAATTTCAGCTTATTACATCAGGGCGAAGAAACAACAGTCACACACTTCGAAACAGAAACAGACATATCATGAAAAATCACAAAACATGGAGAAAGAGAGAGGGAGAGTGAGGGGACAGAAAGTGAGAGAGAGGGATAGTGAGAGAATGATATCCTGGCCTCACGACGGATTTGTAGACGAATCCACTGAAGCAAAAGCGAACATAAGAAAAGCAAAAACAGCAACAAAACGATACAACGAGGCAACAACTGGAGGAGGGACAACAACAACAATGACAACAACAATATCGATAACAGCAACAACAAAGGTAACAACAGGAGAAAAAAAAACAAAAACGTGAACAAAAAAAAAATGAGAAACAAAAATATGAACATCAAAAACATGAACAGCAAGAAGAACAACAACAGCAATAACATGAACAACAAAATAACAACAAGAACAGCAGAAACATCCACAACAACAACAAGAACAGCAGAAACATCGACAATAACAACAACAACATGAATCGAAACAACATCAATAACAACAACAAGAACAACAACCACGTGTATGCAATTTTAAAATTGAAACGTGCAGCAAATACATGAAAAAAGGACTCAATTGTAGCAGCAGCTGCAACAGAAACAACAATAACAATAACAACAACGACAACAAGCAAGAGTGTGATGAAGAGAGAGATCAAGTGAGAGAGAGAGGGAAGATAAAGGGTCCTTCGAGCCAACAGCTGCACAAAGTCAAGCATGTCTAAATATTTATATGACGAGAAAATCGAGGAGCCAGAAAATCGAGGCCCGCAACCGAAGGACACTGAGCGATTGCTTCAAGGAGAGCGAATGGGGGGAAGATGGATCGAAGGACAATGAAGAGGAAGGAGGAAAGAAAAGGAAAAAACCAAGGGAGAAGAAAAGGAGGAGAAGACAACGAATAAAACGATCGACGACGTGAAGTGGATGGAACGACGGGCGGCAACGTTGAAGTGGACGCCGACGGATCCAACGGCTGAGACTCGAGGATGTGTGCGCGTCGGCGAAATCGATGGACTCGAGTGGACTCGAGTTGAACGATGGAGCTGAGCGCGTGGTTCCCACCGGAGATGGGTGACCGCTTGACCCCGAAAAGAGCCACAACAATAAGAACAATGAGAACAACAACAACAATGTGAACAAAAACAACATGAACCACTCTCGCTGAATTTGAAAAGTTTAAACCCAAAAATAAAAAACGAAAAATAATAAAAAAAAATCAAAAACTAATCGTTCGTTCGACACAGAAATAGATAGAAATCTATTTTTCATATTTTCATTATTTTCAGTCCTTTTAACTGACGACGCCCGCCACTCGCCTCCCCTTGCCACGCCCCTCGCCCCTCCCTCCGCCACGATAACTTCATTTGCTGCTCTGCTTTTGCAATTTCGCATGCCGGCTCATCCGGGCGTTTTATGGCAAAGGGCTAAATCGACTTCCGCTTCCGGTTCGGCACTCGCCTCTGTCGCCCTCTGTGCGCCGGCATTTTGCATAATTTAACGCAATTTATTAATTCATTTTATTCGGCTGTGCAACGAATGCGATTTGTTTAGATCCAGGCTTTGATTCAAAGCGATGAATGATGGGGTGGAGGAGGAGAGAGAGGAGTAGGAAGAGGGAAAGTAAAGAGAACGAGGAGAGAGCGTAACGAATGAAAGGGAGAAAGATTTTCGCTCCATTTCCAACCGAATCTCACAGCTTTGCGGTGGACAAATGGAGCCACAAATCAAAGGGCGATGGAATCGGGTTTTAGCCATGGATTTCGGGGCAATCGATGTGGGGGAGGGACGAGTGAAGAGAAAGGAGGTCTCCCAGAGGATTTCCAGAGGTTAGAGAACAAAATGGAGTTATTTTTGGAAAGAGACTTTAGTTCAAAAACTTCATCAAACGGAGAACAGATTGAAGGTTCGTAGATTCGAGTCTTTTAGAGTATTTTGTGTAAGGAAAATTTCCTTAAAAAATTTCATATACTAAAAAAAATTCATTAGACTACAAAAAACTTCTCCTCGAAACTCCTGCCTTGGACTCTTGTCACCTGCATCAGTTGTTGCAGGTTTTGTCCTTGTTCATCTCTTATTGTTAAAATAGTAGTGGAGGTGGTTCTTTTTATTATTGTCATTGTTGTTTTTATCATTGTTGTTGTCATTATTATTGTAGTTATTGTTGTTTTTGTATTACTTTTCCAATTAAAAGTGAAAAGTTTTTCCATTTCACAACGCAAAACGTTGCCGCGACTGCTGCTGTTGCTGCATATAAATTTAATTATAATTTATGATAATGTGTTTTATCTGGCGGAAAAAAGTGCGCATGTGATATCAGTGGCATGCATTTCACCCCCACCCCCTATTTTCTCACCCTCCACCCACACTTTCACACGGCTCATGCATATTCACTGCGCGCCACTCGCTGCTAATAAAGCGCAACGCAGGCGACTCCCCCTCAAACCCCCGAACCCGAGGCTTCCAACCCTCAACCCTCGTCCCTCTAACCCTCACTTGTCAACCTTCCTAGCCTCAACCTCACCACCCTCAACCTGCCCACCCTCACAACTCTCTCAACCCTCCACCTCTCAACCCTCAGACCTGCGTCGGTCCCGCCGCCGTCGGACCGGAAGCGCTGCGTCGCCATTGCCGCGGGTTGAGCGCCATTGAGTGCGCTCGTTTTTCTATTGTTCGCTTCCTGCTCGTCGCCTGCCTGCCTCCGACCCTCACGACGCCGCCCCCGCGACTCCACGACATAATGCGAAGTTATTTGCGCTTTCCCCGTCTGGCGAGACAACTGTTGACTCCCGCCCAATGGAGCAGCTGTGGGGGATTTGGGGGAAGGTAGGGGAAGAAGGTAGGAATGAAGGAAGATAGGAAGAAGGTAGGGTGAATGAAGGTAGGGTGATGACGATGGGGTTGGCGGAGTGCAGTAAATAAATTAACGTCCTGATGTCGCGCTCAGTTGTTGCTGTTGTAGGTGTTGTTGCTGCTGATGGTGTTGATGTTGGTGTTGTTTTTATTGCTGTTGTTGTAGGTGTTGTTAGTGTTGTTGTATGCCTTGTTGTTGCTCCTGTTGTTGGCATTTGGCGGCGTCATTGTTTGCGGTTGCATTTGAATATGATTCGTTCTCTGTTCGTTTCTAGAGAGAGTGACAGAGAAAGAGAGAGAGTGCGAGGTGTTTGAGGAGCCCTTGGAGAAGGAATCGACTCGTTCCTCTGTGCGTTTTAAATTTCATTAAGCGAAGCATAACACTACCACAACAACAACAAGAACACAACAACAAGAACACAACAACAAGAACACAACAACAACACAACCACCATAAGAACAACAAACACAATAAGAACAACTACCACAAGAACAATCACAACACAAGATCAACAAGAATAAATACAAAAACACCACAACAACAATAACAATTACAACACCACCACCACAGTTACAACATGTACTACAACAGTCACAAACATAACAAAAACCATCTTAACAACAAACACACGCATGACGAACCTCCTTCGTGTTTGTCTTAAAATAATTTTCTCGCACCTTCTTCTTATGGTCCCCTTTCTTCCTTCTCCAACTCCATATTCTCCTCCTCCCCCCTCTCTCTTAAATTGTCGCGTCAACTGTCAGTTGGCCACTCGTATATTCGCGTTGCCAACATCGTCTTTTGTCTATGTTAATAGATTGAGAACAGAACACAATATCGAATACAAAAAAATCCTTTTAAACTGATCGAGTTCAGGACTTCAACACCTTCCACGTGGATGAACGCGGTTGCCAACAGAGTGGTGGGAACGAAATCAACAAGAACAACTACAACAATGACAACAACAATGCGTTTAACCGCCCAACAAAGCCACAACAAGCGGCGCCGCCGTCAACCGGCCGTCGTCGGTGTCTCTGGCGCGGATATCGTTTCACAATCAAACTCAGCTTAGCCTCTGGCGTTGCAATAACAATAAAAAAATCAACAACAACATGAGAGTGAGAGTGAGATAGAATGAAGTTGTTGCCAACACAAAAACAACACCATATGTTGTTGCACCAATGGCGCCCTCCAACGCCTCCCACCTTCCGCCCCCCTCGGTCGACGGAGGCGCGTCCACTGACGGGCGCTTGGCTTAAGTTGAAAAAATCACGCGAGAAGGATATTAAATCCTTGTTGCATTTCCGGTGCTCGAGCGACGCCGTTGTCGGTCGGTTACAGGTGGATTCATTCGCCCATGTTGTTGTTCTTGTTGTTGTTGTCTGCCGATTGTGGTTAGTCAGTTATTTACCGTTAAGCAGCCGCACAACGATAGCCCTGTTGTTGTTGTTTTTGTCTTTGGTGGGAAGTGAAGCGAAGCCGTCGAAAGGAAGTGAATAAAATAAAACAAACGCCGGACGGAATTCAAATTCACATTGAGCGCTCTTCCTCTTACCTTCCTTCTCGAGCATTAGGCGACGCCATTCGAATGCGCTGCACTTCCGGTTGCATTTCTCGTCCTTTCCTACCTCCCTCCCTTACTCCCCCACTCCTTCCATCCGTCTCTCATTCCAACAAATCGAGTGGGGTTGAATTCTTCGGAGCCCCGATCGGTCAGAATCACTTTCTACAAGAGTTTGAGGTTAGGGTAAGACTGAATTTTTCCAATTAAATATTTTTCTCATTTACTTCTTTTTCTCTCACTTTTATTACTTCTTGGGGTTCTTCTCGAGTTCTTTTTGGAGTTCCTTAAAAAAAGGCTCCCTATTTTTTCCTTGAATTCCCGCTAAAAATTAGTTTTATTTCTCTTCAACTGTGGTGCAGTTTTGTTCAAGTGTTGTTGTTGTTGTTGTTGCACTCTTTGACGTTTCCGGTGGCGGGCTCAAAAATTATCCTTCTTCGCCTTTAAACGAGCCTCAGACATGCACGTGACATTTTTGTTTATTATTATTTCATTGGCTTCAATGGCCAAAAGCCGCTGACGTGCCTCCGAAGCATTTTTTAATGAAATTAAACTTCGTCGAAGGAAGCCGGAAGACGGGGGGAGCGAACTGCAGGAACTGCAGGATGTAGAATGTTAATTTCGGCCATATCCGTTGGACTAATTTATTTCAAATTCTACTTGCTATGGAGGAAGAAATTTCGGGAATCGAAATCATTAAGTCTGAAACCAAATTTAATTCTGGATTCAAAGGGTCGTTTCAAGAATGATTCGTCTTATTCGTTGTATGGTATTGTGGATACAGTAGTTGAATTTGCCGCCGATAACACAGTTTGTTGGTTTTCTGAACACCTCCCAACGCTAATTTAAATTTGAAGCCAACAGCAGTCTTTATTCAATTTTATGCGTTTCTTCAACAATTTTAAGAAAATTTATTATTTGTTAAAAGAATTATTTATATTTTTGAAAACGTTTTTTCCATATTTTGGTTAAATTAAATACGTGTCAATGTGTCGGTAAAGCAGTGCTTAAGAACTTAGATGAACCTTGGATATAAAAAAATAGGTTGTGCGTGTGTTGGTGTGTGTGTTCTACACGTAATCCGTTCTCTTGTTGTTTACTTCTCGCGACTATTGTGAATGTCACAATTTCTATAGTGACCGCAGAACTTTGATTTCTCTCAATGATTTCTTTAATGTTGTGCCGTCTTGTTGTTGTTGCTGTCTAGTGTTTATTTAAAATAAATAAAAATAACCAACCCTCTCTACTTGAGATTAGTTTTACTCGATTTGCTTACATATGCATGACATGCAGTAAATTCTCGTTAGTTACATCACTGACTGACTGTCGCTCTCATTTCTCGTCCAAGTGTCGCACGCTGGTGGCCACCAGCGGTTCATTCATTTCATCCACCGTCGGAAAATTAATTCTAGTGAAGAAAACGTAAGAGTATAATCTAAGGAAAACATGTGTGTGAAGTGTGAAAATCGTTATCAACTAATGTGAAAATCCATCGATTTGATAAGAAGACCAGTCGTGGTCGCGCCTTGACATAATTTAAGTTAAAGTTTTTCATGTGCTAATTGAACTCATTTGTTCTCGGATTTCCAGACACCACCACCAGCCACAAGATGAACGTCAAGGCGTTAATGGGCATCATCATGGTCTTCGTTGGCTGCTGCAGCAACGTCGTCTTCCTCGAGCTTCTGGTCAAGTGAGTTTCACGCTGGCGCTTGTTTCCTCCCTCCAGCTGATTTCTCTGGTTTCTTTGCAGAGCTGACCCTGGCTCCGGAAACCTGATCACCTTCTCGCAGTTCTTGTTTGTCGCGGTCGAGGGTTTGATCTTCACCTCGAAGTTCGGCTCTGTTAAGCCGAGAATCGGGCTCAAGGACTACTCCATCCTGGTCGTGATGTTCTTCGTGACGAGTCTCTGCAACAACTACGCCTTCGACTTCAACATTCCGATGCCGCTGCACATGATTTTCCGAGCCGTGAGTCCAGCATCGATGAATGAGTCTTGTTAATTTTTAATCAAACACATTTTGTTTCAGGGTTCTCTAATAGCAAACATGGTCATGGGCATACTAATATTGAAGAAACAATACGATTTGTCCAAGTATTTGTCAGTGCTGATGATCACCGCTGGCATCATCACCTGCACCATTGTCTCTGGAACCGATGTGGTATGCTATAGTATTTAAAACTGATGTGACCTACTTTTAACATGTGAATTCTATTTCCAGCGAGATACCAGCAACCCGGACTTGAAGACTCCCGGAGAGGAGAGCCAGTATTCTGTATTATTCTGGTGGTCTTTGGGCATTGCTCTGCTCACCACAGCTCTCTTTATATCGGCTCGCATGGGCATCTACCAGGAGGTGTTGTTCAAGCGCTATGGCAAGCACCCCAGAGAAGCCCTTTTCTACACGGTATGCACTCGGGAACACTAAAAATAACATGAATATTTATGAATGATTATTTTCAGCATCTCATGCCGTTGCCCTTCTTCCTTCTGATATCCAAGAACTTATGGGACCACTGGCTCATCGCCTTGTCGAGCGCTCCCATGGCCGTGCCGTTCCTCCCAATGGTCGGCATCAACATTGAACTGCCCACGACCGTCCTTTATATCGTGGGCAACATGCTGACCCAGTACGTTTGCATCAGCTCGGTGTATGTGCTGACCACCGAGTGCGCCTCGTTGACTGTCACTCTGGTGCTGACCTTGCGGAAATTCGTGTCGCTCTTGTTTTCGATCGTCTATTTTAAGAACGATTTCACGATCTATCATTGGATCGGCACCTCTCTGGTGTTCATCGGCACGCTAATCTTCACGGAGGTGATGCCCCGCATGAAGCAAATGCTGACCGTGTCCAAAGCCGAAAAGAAGAAGGTTCAGTAAGCAATTATTTAGGCTAAGAACTCGACAATACATTTTCGCAATGCTGCTCTAGTTAATTTGTTGTAGTCTAAGTAATCAACAGTGTCTTTTTATAAAACCAATACGAACTTGTACAGAAATAGATAGTTGTTAATAATTGTAGTCCTACTTTTTGACGATTTTTAAACTCATTTTGTATCGAAATAAAGTGATCAATAAATGATTCATTTAAACTTAATAGAAAATCGCATTTATTACATAAATAACTCTACAAATAAGGATCAATATCGTTCGACTGCCGCATCGCCTCAGGCTCGGCGCCAACCGCACACGCCATCAGCGCGTTCACCGTCTGCTCCTCCCCCGCCTTGTAAATGTAGCCGTTGGCTTTGTCGATGTGGTTGCGCAGGCGCAGCATGCTCTCCGTGCTCCGTGCGTCCAGCAGCTGAAAGGACACCAAGGAGTAATCCTCCACCATCGAACAGATGGCGGCGTTCAGCTTGGCGTACTTTCTCATACTGGGCGTGTCGTCGAGAGCCTCGAGGAGATATTTGAGATCGAGCACGTCTGTGTAGAAGTCCAGGCTGAACTGCAGCTTGTGCTCGTGCTGGCGCAGCAGGTCGGCCTTCGACAGAACGTTCACGTGGGGCAAACCCATCTGGAGCATCATATTCAGAGCCAGCAACAAGGTCGACACGAACTTCGTTGGCTCGGAGCAGTAGTGCGAGTCGATGAGATTCACTGTGACCAGATTGTAGCCCAATTTCTCCAACCGCGAGAATATCCGCGATATTGAGTTGTGATGCGTGTAGAGTTCCACTTGGCCGGGGCAGTCGAAGATGAAGTAGTTGCAAGGCGCCACCCGCTTCAACTCGGCCAGGAACCAGTCGAAGTTCTCCTCCAGGTACTCCATGCAGTACATGAGGCCTCCGTTGGGTCCCAGATGCAGCTGGTTCATTGCGTCCTCCACCGTGATCAGCTGCATCACGTCGATGGCGGCCTCGTACTCCATGTTCTCGTTCGCCGGATCCAGATTGACCACGCACACCTTGCGGCCGAGTTCCTGGTAGAATTTCAGCGCATGGTGGCAGTAGGTCGTCTTTCCCGAGCCCGGTGGACCAATAACCAACTGCCCGTACAAGGGGTTTGTGAATTTCAGCTGAGTTGTCGTGAGCATAGTTCTTGTTTGCAGTTGTTAAAATAAATTCCGCCCGGTAACCGAGAGAGATAAACACAAACAAATCCGAGTAAAATGTCAAAAACAGCTGATCCGACGTTTCTTTGAGTGTGTTCAGAATGAACTCGGTGCAAAAACTGCCATACCAACAATCCCTCGGGTGTGTACAAAGCAACGAAATGAACCGAAGAACTGTCAGAATTTCTATCGAGAACTGTCACCAAAATTCTATTTTCTCTCTCTCGCTCTCGCAGACAGCCATCTTTATTGCATTAATAGCCATATATGGCAATTGGCCGTCAGTCGAGGCGAGCGCAGTATTCAAGCGGCGGTAAGGCAGTGCGGTCGTGTCTCGAGTCGTCTGTCGGTGAATTTTAAGTTTTTCTTCTTCCCTCCACAGAAGAGTTTTGTTAATTTTTCGCAACAATCATTGCCGAGCGTTTGCGCTAATTATCCGTTAAGTGAAAAGTGTTTCAGCGAAGTTAAAAAAGAAGAAAATATGGCACAACCCCAACCACCGGCCTACGCCAACAGTGAGTTTCTGTTTCCGACCATTTTCGGCTTTTTTCCACGGTCGTCGTTGAAGGTGGAGTCGCGCGGGCGGGGGAAGAAGAGGCGCTAGTGAAGCATTTGATGTGCATAAATGGAAATCAACCGTGGCCGAGCGGCCCTCGCAGCGGAACCTGTCAAATCTTGCGTCGATCCAACCGACCGGCATTTGTTTATTTTCTCTGCGGAGCTCCGCGCGCCGCCCTTCCTTCCGCTCCTCGTCCGCACCCTCCCTCCGACTCTGTACGATTTCTTATCGGCCGCAGTCGCCACTCCCTGTTTTCCGGGCGAAGAGTCGAAGTTTTTGAATGAATGTCCACCATGTCCACCACGACTGATGGTGATAAAAATGCACCCAGTTGCTTGTGATTGATTTGCGCTCTTTGTCGCTTCCGTTGCAGAGTTCATCTACGCCACCCTGCCACGGACCCAACGTGGACAGCCCATCGTTCTGGGCGGCGATCCCAAGGGCAAGAACTTCCTCTACACCAACGGCAACTCGGTGATCATCAGAAACATTGAGGTGAGTCTTTCTTTTTCATTCTTATTCTTCCTCTCATTCGACCAACTGCAGTTTCACATCCCTTCCTGAAATCTTCTCGTTCCCAAATCCAAATGCCAACATGTCCATGGCAGCTGCATTTAATTTTAATTTTAATACATGACATCGTCTTGTGTGAAAAATGAAATGAATTTCGTGTCTGTCGCTCGCTTTCGACAACGAATTTCGAAAGCCCACGCAAGCTGCGGCCACTCGTTCGCCGGCAAATTCAGTCCGTTTCCTAGGCGTTCGTTCCCTTGCCGGCTTCTGGCCGTCGTTTCGGCCTCTTGTGGGAGTCCGCGCACAGTGGCGCAAGTCGTCGAAACGATCAACTGCTCATTTATTAACTATTCGATTCGATCTCCCATGCTGCTGACTAATATTCTCTTGCCCGAAGTTCGTGCCAAGCATCTGACTAGTTTTAGTCAGTTTCTATTTATACGCGAGACTCATTTCGTCGTCCAGAGACCCTTCCTTTCCATGCGCCTAAAAATATTCCCTCCAATGCTGAGTCTATCACGGAAATTTTCCAACTCAATTTTCCCCACGCGCTACTGTCTGTGGCTCGATATAATTCTCTCCGATCTACATCCATCCATCCATGTGTTATATATTTCTCACACATACACACACACTCACACACATCTTCTATTTTTATAACGCACCAGTTTCAAACAAATCACAATAATTGAAAACATACATTTTTTTATGGATTTTATTACATCTCTAATGTTTTATTCTCCCTCCTCGTGTGGCTTCTTCGCCTTCTTCCATATTGCGGTTGTTGCTGCCGATGTCGATTCCGTTGCCGTTGCTGCTGTTGTTGACCCGTTGTGCCGCCCGTTCGCTGAATGTTTTGATTTAAAAATAACACCCCGCATCAAAATAAACCGATCTGATTTGCACCAAATGGATAATGACTACGACGACGATGAATAGAATCCAGCCATCGCCGACGTCTACACGGAGCATTCGTGCGCCGTCAATGTGGCCAAATATTCGCCCAGCGGCTTCTACATTGCATCGGGAGGTAAGACGAAGGGGTCCGATCTATTTTGGGAACGAGTCTGGAGTTCTTATGGGCCTCCTCTACGGAGTTGCAGTGGGGAAAATCTCCGCGAATTATAAATTCATAATTAAATTATTGAAAACTGCTCGGCTGCAGTTCTTCAAGTGCATGGGGGAAACCTCATAGAACTCAATTATCGCGGCGCTTGCCTCGTATCAGCTTCGTCATCTCTTGACGAATGCACTCCGCTCGTTTAACGTTCTGTCTGACTGGATCCGACCGCCGAACGAGCCGCGCGAAACAACCAACCATCCATTGTGAAACTCTTTCGAATCTCAGCCGCCAAGAAGAAGTGTCTGATGAGTCACTCAACCGTCCGACGAAACGTCGCTGGCTCGCTCGTTCGCTCAGTTACTCACCTTTTAACGGTTGGCGACGTTTCGGAGAAAGAGGAGCCGAGCCAGCCGGACCCATTAGAAAGTCGGAGCAAGCAATAATTAAGCGTTTTGTTTCCCAGCTTCTTTTATGCAAACATCGTTATTCGTAGTGGGGGAATCCGCATTTTATGCCTTCGGGTTGCGGTTCGCTGATCTACTTTGCGGGCGCTCTCCGGCATTATGCTTTGGCCGGTGTCTTCCAGAGTTAAGCTCTCGGCTCGCTACCGGCCGACACGTCACGGCACCCTTTACCTCAGTTATCTGTGTGTGTTGTCCAAAAACATTTCGCTCGAAACTGCTGTTTAATCAGAGATAGCGTCGCAATTCGGCGATAACCGCGCAATTGTTTATGGAGTCGCGCGATAGAAAAAAGAGGGGAATTTCTTGCAAATTCAAGTTTTCATAAATCGAATTTTCACACGGAACTCAACCCCTCTCCGTCCAGATCAATCGGGAAAGATCCGCATCTGGGACACGGTCAACAAGGAGCACATTCTGAAAAATGAGTTCCAGCCCATCGGCGGACCGATCAAGGACATCGCCTGGTCGGCCGACAACCAGCGCATCGTCGTCGTCGGCGAGGGCCGCGAGCGGTTCGGACACGTCTTCATGACCGAGACGGGCACCTCGGTGGGCGAGATCAGCGGCCAGTCGAAGCCGATCAACTCGTGCGACTTCCGACCCGCCCGACCCTTCCGCATCGTCACTGGTAAGGACTGGACTAATCACTAACAAAGCGGTTCTAATCAAGGATTCATTGTGCAGGCAGCGAAGACAACACCATCGGCGTCTTCGAGGGCCCCCCGTTCAAGTTCAAGATGACCAAGCAGGAGCACTCGCGCTTCGTCCAGGCCGTCCGCTACTCGCCCGACGGCAAGTTCTTCGCCTCGGCCGGCTTCGACGGCAAGGTCTTCCTCTACGACGGCGCCACCTCCGACCTGATCGGCGAGTTCGGCAGCCCCGCCCACAAGGGCGGCGTCTACGCCGTCGCATGGAAGCCCGACGGCACCCAGCTGCTGACCTGCTCCGGCGACAAGACCTGCCGCCTGTGGAACGTCGAGAGCCGCGAGCTGATCTCGGAGTTCGTCATGGGCACCACCGTCGACGACCAGCAGGTGTCGTGCCTCTGGCAGGGCGAACACTTGCTCACCGTCTCGCTGTCGGGCAACATCAGCTACCTCAACGTGAACGACCCGTCGAAGCCGCTGCGCGTCATCAAGGGCCACAACAAGCCCATCACCGTGCTGGGCCTGAGCGACGACCGCAGCACGATCTACACGGGCAGCCACGACGGCATCGTCACCAACTGGAACTCGGGCAGCGGCGTCAACGACCGCGTCTCCGGCAACGGCCACGGCAACCAGATCAACGGCATCGCCGCCTGGGGCGACTTCGTCTACACGTGCGGCATCGACGACAGCCTGCGCCAGATCAGCATCGAGTCCAACCAGTACACAGACTACGTCGTGAAGCTCAATTGCCAGCCGCGCGGTCTGGCCATCTTCCGCAATGAGAACATCATTGCGCTGGCCTGCGTGAAGGAGCTGACGCTGGTGCAGGACAACAGGAAGGTCTTCTCGCTGCCCATCAAGTACGAGGCCAGCTCGATTTCGGCCAACTCCGAGACGCTCGAGGTGGCCGTCGGCGGCGACGACCAGAAGCTGCACATCTACTCGCTGAAGGGCACCACACTCGAGCTGAAGGTCGAGCTGGACCATCTGGGCCCCGTCACCGAGTGCGCCTACTCGCCGGACAACAAGTACTTGGTGGCTTGCGACGCCCACCGCAAGGTTATTCCCTATTCGGTCGAAGAATACAAGGTCCGTTTGCAGTTGTCGTAGTGTCGTAGTCATTCAGTGCTGACGTTCTCGCGTTTCTTTTGCAGCCCGCTCACAACAAGGAATGGGGCTTCCACAACGCTCGTGTCAACACCGTGGCCTGGTCGCCCAACTCCCTGTTGGTGGCCAGCGGTTCCCTGGATACCACAATCATCATTTGGTCGCTGGCCAATCCATCGAAGCACACCATCATCAAGAGTGAGTTTGATCACTCCATTTGATTGTGAATTTCTCTGACCTCTCCCTGAATCTATTTCGTTCCCCAGATGCGCATCCTCAATCTCAGATTACTCGCTTGGTGTGGCTGGACAACAACACTGTGATCTCGACTGGTCAGGATTGTAATACGAAGGTTTGGGAGGTGCAGACCATTTAAAACGCGTGTGTTTGTTGTGCGTTCAATTCAGTTATGAGGAGTGAAAACGAGCAAACTGCAAAGTTTTATATATTTTTCTACAAGTTTTGCTTAAGCCCAGCAACAACAACAACCAGAAACAAAAACATATATTAAAAGTTTTTACTTTTTTTTAATTGCATTTCTTAATCTAAGTTAAAAAGAAACAAAACAAAAGTGAAACCAAAATTGTATTCTTTGATTTACTTAAATGATGTATTTATTATTTCCTATATATATTTCTACAAGTAATAATCTATTTATTTATTGTTTCTCATAGAAGTTCATAAATGGTTTCTGTCATTTAGCCAAATCCTTATTTCTGCTCTTTCCTTCTACGCTAATAAGTTAATCTTCTTCCTCTGTCAGTTGTGACTAGAAAACCGATTGATAACTTCATCCATCGCTCTACTAATTAATCAATTATGTTTCGTGTCTTTTTTAATCAAATCAAAATACTTAAAATACAATAAATTATGATTATTTTGCCCAGAAATTGAATTTTTCAGCACTGTCTTTTGGGGGTGGAGCGCGAAATACAGGGGTTCATATTGAAAAAAAGTGTTTTTTGTTTTATTATTAAATTTTCTTTATTTGATTTTCAATTAAAAATTAAAATAATTGTCACAATCCACAAAATCTGTGTTGTCTTCAAAGTGTAGCATACTTTCAGGCCTTTTATAACAGGGTGCACGTTTCTTATTAACAAAAATAAGACCTCGACGAAAAAATCTCACGACATATTTTTCTGTCGTGAGATTGTTTCCGCAACACACATTTCCCTTCCTTCCTGTTTTCATTGTTGGGAGACGAGAGAAATAAAACGTCTGTGTTGTGCTTAAAATTAAGGTGTTTTTATTGAAAATGTAAGTGCTACAGGTAAAATAGTTGTCTTTTTATGTGTGGTTGGTTGTGTTCCATGGTCCATTTGTCGATGTTCTGGTTCTTTGTAGGTTTTCTCTAACTACAGTGTAAAAATGTGTACTTACAAATATATACATTAACGATACAATGCGTGTGTGGGTGTGTGTGTGTATGAGTGTTCAACATGAGTATGTGTATGATTATGTATTTAATAAATATATATATTGAGTATAAATGTGACTAGAAAACAAAAACAAAACTAAGAAACCTACATATCTATCCCACTATCTATGAATATACGAAACAAACAATTCAACTAAAACAATAATATTCTGTGAAGAAACCGAAATAATTCATGGCGACTAAAAATAATCCTATATTCCTTCTATGTAAAAAATAAAAAACTAAGCCTCAATTCTACGCTCCAACCTCGAGGGAGCCAATGAAAATTTCTCATCTACGATATGTCGATAAAGGCCTCTTGTGGACGGGACGGCGACAGGACTACGGGGGCGGACGAGGGTCCAATCGGGGGCTAATCTTACGGGGTCTCGCTAAAAATAGGTCTTTTATACACGTTGCAAACTATAATAATGGTCAAGACTCAGTATCACAGCCGGGACTAACGTTGGGATCGAAAACAATCACACGAACTACAACGAAGAATAATCATGATAATAATAATAAAAATGATCATAATCGTAATAATCATGATCAGAATAATCATCATAATAATCATGATCATAGTCATAACAAATCATGATCATAATAACCATGGTCATGATAATAATAATCATGGTCATAATAATAATAATAATCATAATATAAGGTAATAATAATAATAGTATAAGAGTAATAGAGTATTAAGTGTAGGTGTAACGAGAAGGTAACGAGGGAATCTCACGGTGGGTTGGGGGCGTTGGAGCGTCTCTGACTAGGGCGTGGCCACGGCCCCGCCCACCAGGGGGCTGTGCGTCGGACTCTCGTGCTCGCTCTTGATGACGGGGTTCAGCAGATCGTTTGAGTCGCCTGCAGTCGACGTCGATCCGAGGCCGGTGGTCGTCAACGTCGATGATGATGGACTCGCGGTGGCCACGTTGTTGCTGACGTTGGCACCAGTCGTTGTTGTTGTTGTCGGGGTGGTTGGCAACGAGGCGGCGTTTGAGCTGCTCTTCGAATTCTGCGGCGGCATCTGTTGTTGATTCTGTTGGAGTTGATGTTGCTGCTGCTGTTGGTTTTGTTGCAACTGCTGTTGTTGCTGCTGCTGTTGTTGAGCATTGTTGGCCGCCGCTGCAGCCGCCATGTGGAACTGATTGGGCATGAACATGTAGCCCGGAGCGAGGCCGGCGACGTCACCAACTTCGCCTCCACCACTCAATTGAAAGGGCGTCGTGGGCGCCGAGGTGGGCGAAGGGGGCGTGCCGGTGACCGACGTGGCCGCCGCCGCCGATGACGGCAAATTCAGAGTCTTGGCGCGCTTGCGACGAGCCTCGGACTCGCAAGGACTCGGCGCACCCGGGTGGCGGTAGGAGACGTGTTTGCGGAGGGCGTCCTTGCTGCGCGACACGTGCGAGCACACGTTGCAGGCGTATCTGCAAAGAGAGAGCAGAGAGAATGATGAAGGAGTGAAAGAGAGCGAAAAAGAAGTCAAACTCACCTCACGTTCTGATGGGTCTCGAGGTGGACGCGCAGGTTGTACTGATTGCTCAGCTGCTTGTGGCAGATGAAGCAGGTCGCGTAGAGTTTCGAGTTCGACGGCGTCTTCCCCTGGGGGCTGGCCGGCGTCGGCGTGGGCGTGGCACTCGACGTCGGCAGCTTCTCGCCCATCGACAGCAGCCCCGACTCCGTCTTGAGACCGACGCAGTCTGGCGTGGCTCGATTCGAAGCGGCCGCCGCAGCCGCCGCCTCGCGACTGCAGCTGGCGAAGTGTTCGAGTTGTTGCTGCAGCTTCGCCTGGTCCTCGGACGACATGAAGCCGTGTTGGGCGGAGGACGACGGCAGCGGTTGTTGTTGTTGCTGCTGCTGCTGTGACTGCGACGTGGCCGAGGCGAACATCGGCGGCTTCGTGGTCAGATGCGGCGACAGACTCTGGGCGAAGCTGGCCACCGACGTCTTCAGCGCCATCTGTTGTTGCTGCTGTTGTTTCTGATAGTGTTGTTGTTGCTGCTGCTGCTGCACGGTCGCTGACGCCAGGAATGTTGTCGCCTCCTTGCGCTTTGTTGTTGTTGCCGCAGCGCAAACTCTCGACGATTTTATCGATGCGCTTGATGTCTTTTTGTTGCTGTGAAGTCTGATGTTGCAGCTGTTGGTGTTGTTGTTGTTGCGTCGGCTTCTTGTCGCCCGTGCAGAGACGCTTCGCATTGTAACCATCCTCCCCCGTCGACGCTGGCCCCGCCCCCTCCTCCATGTAGAGCGGCCCCAGCAGATCCTTGGCCGAAACCCCGCCCAGCGCACTCTGATAGAGGCTGCAATGTTGCTGGTACTTGGCCAACAGCTCGGACGTCTTATTGAGTGCCGACTGCGAGAAGTTCAGCGGCTGCGGCAGCAGATTCGGGTAGAACTGCAGCGACTTGAGGAAGAGGCTCTCGAGCGGCGTCGGCGTCGGCAGCGACGGCAACGGCGTCTGGCTGGACAGAGGCATCGACAGCGGCATCGACATCGACAGCGGCAGCTTGCCGAGGGCGGGCGGCGGAGTGGGCGTGGCCAGCGAGGAGGGCATCGCGGCGAGGGGCGGCGGCAGCAGCGACGACACGTGCGGCGGCAACGGCGTCGACGACGGCTGCTGAGCGAAGTCCGACGGCGACGAGGGCGTCGGGGGCGTGTCGACCTCGGTCTTGCGCAGCTGATCCGCGTAGTCCGAGTGGCGCTTGGCCGACTTCTGCAACTGAGGGGAGGAGGAGGAGGAGGAGGAGGAGAAGGGATCAAATGAGTGAAAGAGTGAGATAGAGAGAGTGTGTGAGGAAGAGAAACCTACGTTATTCTGCACATCCGCCAAACCCTTGATGCCCAGCGTCTCGGCGAGGTTGAGGAGCGTCGGGATCTGCTCCTCGTAGACGTTCACCTCGCCCGAGTACATGAACGTGAGCAGGGCGACGATGGCCGCGAACGAGGCGCCCGGGATGATGATCACCGGGTGGCTGGCGGTGTCCAGGGCGCGAAAGAGCTCCAGGAAGAAGGTGCTGCAGGCGCTGAGGACGACGCGGTGGGCGCGCAGGATCCGACCCTCGGCCGACAGGGTGACGTCGGTCAGGTGCGACTGGTCGAGCAGGATCGGCAGCGTGCTGAGCAGACTCGTCTGCAGTGGAGAGAGAGAGATAGAGGGATGAGATGCGCAAATAATCGAGGTGAGAAACAGGATGAGATGAGAAGAAATTAGAGAAAGGACAATTTCATATGAGAGAGAAGAGATGGATGAGAATAGAAAAGGGACGAAAAGAGATCAGCGAAGAGATGAGAAATAAAAGAAAAATCAAAACAAGAGGATCGAGCAGTGGAAAAATTTTGAAATTTTTACAATTTTGATGTATGTAATAAAAACCTCATAACAATTATTTTTTTGATTGATATTTTTCCGATAAATTTTTTATCAATATTTTTTGGAAAATTTTTTTGATAAAATTTCGATAAATATTTTTTAGATCAAATATTTTGTTTTTTTCTATCACTTTTTTAAATTTTCGTTCCAAATTAGAAAATATAATATTTTTTTTTAATTAATTTTTTTTACTTCTTATATGTTTTTTTTTACTTTACTAATTTACTTCAGAAAATCATTATTACTTTAAAAAATATTTTTTTTTTTAATTAATTTGTATTTTTACTTCCTAAAATTACTTTTCAATCAATTTCGGAAAATAAATTTCTCATGATACGAACTCTATAGGGAGTGAAGAGACGGGATAAGAAAAGAGAGATTGAGTTGGTTGGAAGAAAAGTCCCTGATCGCGCCTTAATTAAAGGACATAAATTCCTTCTCCCTTTTGGACCGAACCCAAAAATTCAAATGCAGAAGCAGAAGCTTCCCGGAAGTGTTTGGACAAACAGATCGTTGAAGATGCAAACAAATGGACAGACAGAGAAAAGGAGGGACAGACAACTAGACTGACAGATGGACAGACTGACAGGCGGACAGATGGACGGACAGACAAATGGACAGACGGATGGAGCACATTCTCAGGCATCGAGATCTCAAAACACTTTGGATTTGTCTCGCCTTTCGAATTGCTTCCTCCTCTTGCTTGTTGTTGTCATTGTTGTTGTTGTTATTATTGTTGTCGATATAGTTGTTATTCCTAATGCTGTTTCTGATGTTGTTGTTGTTGTTCGTTTTTGTTGTCCTCGTTGTTTTTGTTATTGTTGGCTACGTTTGTCTATTGCACGAAATATTCATTTATTTTCACTTCGGATGAGATACATCGATGTTTAAAAATAAATGTCACACCAAAAAGGAACAACAACAACGCCAACAACAACAATGACAACAACAACAACTATAAAAACAACAAAAAACATCACTAACAACAACAACAAACAACAACACTAAAAACGGAGCAGCATCTAAAGCAACGACCACAGGAACAAATCTCATCCCATTCCGTAGATTTGTATGTATTTTTATAGCAAATGACATTTTGAATTGTGCTCTGTAGGCTTTGGTCCAGCGTGTTTTCTATCTCCATCTCGTTCTATCTCCCTCTGACCATTTCTCTTTCTCCTCTCTTCTCCTGTCTATCTTTGGGTCGAAGAGGTTTGGCGTGATTTAATTTTATGATTCACACGTCGGACGACAGAACATTTGGCGGCAAGGAATTCGGGAAACGAAAAAATCTTGACTTTTGGACAGGATTATTTGGGATCGATAGAATGGAAGGACGTAAGGGTTAAGGGGTTAATAAATTAATAATAAATTAATTAATAATAAATTAAACAAAATAAAAAATTAAATTAGAAAATTATGTTAAAAAAATAAATTAAAAATGTTAAATAAAAATAAAACATAAAAATGCAATTTAAAAAAAATATCAAAAATTAAAAAAAAAAAATACATTAAAAAAATTAAATTTTTGAGATAGCTTAAAAAATTAAATTAAGAAATTAAATTCAATAAACAATTGAATTATAAAATAGATTCAAAAATTAAATTAAAAGCTATTAAATAATAATTGAATAAACAAAACAAATTGAATAAACAAAACAATATAATCAAATTATATTAAAATTTAAAAAAAAATTAAATTCAAAAATTAATTAATTACATTAAAAATGTCAATTCAAAAATTAATTACGAAATAAAATTAAATTAAATTTAAAAAATAAAAATAAATAAATGTTTTTTATGATGTGGAGGTTTATGGATTGAGACAAATGGACCCCAATTCCTGGAGTGCTGTAGACAAACCTGGTGATTGTGCCATCGCAGGCAGAACTGTTGCTGATTGTCATTGGCTGGCGGTGGCTGCGACTGTTGCTGATTCTGGTTCTGTTGCTGCAGGTTCTGGTGGTGAAGGAGATGTTGTTGTTGCTGCTGCTGCTGCTGCTGTTGATGTAGAGACGTGGCCGCGTTTACATGTTCCATGCTCTACACCAACTGTGATCCGTCGTTTTTCCTATTAGTTCCTTATGTTCACGTGATGATGATTTACGCCTGGATTTTCACACTCTGCGTCGTAATTTTCCACACACTTTACACACGTTTAGACTCGTGGATCATTCGCACGATCGATCGATCGTTCGTTCGTTCACTTTGAAAACTACTCGAGAGATAAATCTGTCTCAGACTCAGTGCGATTGCGGACACACGGAACTCGCGATAGACATTTGCGAACTTTGCGCGGAGAATTTCACAAATCCTTGAGGAAATTCTTCAAAATTCTGCAAGTCTCGATTGTTGCTGCTTCTGCTGCTGAAAGGAACGAAAACAATGACAACCACTATTGTAATTACAACAACCACTATTGCAACTATTACAACTACAACAATCGGACACCAGGAAAAATTGCTTAATTTTTGGCACTTTGAACAAATTCACATCAAATCGAATCAAACCGAAACGAATCGAAACGAACCGAACCAAACTAAACCAAACTGAAAGCTGCGAATTTATTTATTTTCGCGCGTTCCGTCCAAAAACTCGCATGCAATTGTTGTCGTTCATCGTTCGTCGTTGTTGTCCCTGTTGCCGCTGTCTCTGTCTCCGTCGTCGTCGTCGTCGTCTTCGCTTCTTGTCTATTCTCGTGCTCGCTGTCTGTCCGTTTGTCTAATGCTTCCATGCTTCCTCCTCGGAGTGATGCATTTCAGCGCTCGATCTTCGCACATGTTTCGTCTGAGCACATGAGTGGTGTCTATATATGTGTGTGTGTGTGTGAGAGAAAGTGTTGGTGTAAAAGACAGAGAGAGAAAAAGAGTGAGGGCGCCGATGGGCGAGTGGATTGATGAATAGATAGATAGGTGTGCGTCGATCTCTGTTTGTTTATTTTTATTCTGAGGACACTTGTTAAAATGTGAGAAAGCAAAGAAGTCGGACGGACAGAAGAGGGAGAGGAGAGAGGACGAGCGACGACAGACGGATAGAGAGACGGATGGACAGAGCGACGAAGAAGACACACAGTCGGACAGACAGACAGCATGGTCAGACAGACTAGTGCGAAGAAATGAGTGTCGATCACGCCGAAAAGGAGGCTGAGACGAGAGAGAGAAAGATGCGACGATTGGAACGAATTAATGTTGCTCATACGCACGCGTGTCTGACGGCCGATCGTCGATCGAGGAAGAGTGAAAAGTATGTGGTAAAAGGTAATATTTTTCATAAGAAGTCACAACACTAGTTCCAAAATATTCCACATTAATTTCGTCCGGTTTCGAAATCCGACTGATCCTCGTCGATCCCTCCGCCGCCTCCTCCTCCTTTTGGTCTGCCCTCCAAAATCTCTCTGGCGATCGCCTCCGAAGGCAGCCAGGCGACGATGCCAAAGACACACAAACACACACACACTATCACACCGGCACACACACTAGTGCACATCCAGAGACAGACAGAGATTGTCACGTCGAGTGCAGCAGGGCAAAGCGCAGAGATAAATTTCTATCCGATGTCCAAGCGATGTCGAGCGATGCTGGCAATTAGATTAGATTTATTTAATTTTCGAATTTCGAATTTTTGTTCTTTTTTTTCTCTTTGCATTGTGTTTGTTGTTGTCGTTCTTGCTGCAGCCAATTCCATTCTATTGTGCGCTGCCTTGCACCGAAATTCCTCCGCTCTCTCTCCCTCTCTTTCTCCCTTTCTCGCTCCCTCTGCTGCTTTCTCCTTCTCTCCGTGTGTCGTCGCAACGAAAATAAAACCAACTAATGCTTCTTCTTCATCTTCTTCTTTTCGCTCACAACACCAAAAATTTGTCCACTAACTTTTTCTTAGTATTGTCACTATTGTTGTTGTTGTTGTTGTTATGCCTGTTGATGTTTTTGTTAATCTCATCGCTATTGTTGTTGTTTTGTTGTTGTTGTTATTATTGTTCTTATTGTAATTTAGATGCAACTGCAACGACTGGCGATGCTCGAGCGTAATTTTTGTCCGAGGGCTATTTTTACCGGTAATTTTAAAATTCATCTTGTTTGATTTTTTGTGCTTTCGATTTTTTTGTTTTTGATTTTTTTGGGATTTTTTTGGTTTTGCTCCTTTTTTTCATTTGTTGATTTTATTGTGATTTTTGTACTTTTTTGTTGTGATTTTTGTGTTCTTGTTGTTGTGATTTTTGCGTGTTTTTGTTTTGATTTTTGTGTTGTTTTTTTTTTGTTGTTGTTGTGATTTTTGTGTGTTTTTCACCGCGACAAATGTCCGAAATAAACCGAAGGCAAGAACAAACGACAATGTGTCCGAATCCAAATCCGTCTCCGAGTCCAACGGATCCCGAGTCCGCGAAACCACTTTATTATGCACTGACAGAAATGCAACCACAACCTGATCGATCGCAGCCCAACCTTAGCCAGAGCGAAACGAGACGACGATCTATGAGAAGGATACGATTGAAGAGAAGGAGACGATCGAAGAGAAGGACACGATCAACGAGGGGGAGACGACCAACTAGGAGGAGCCGAAAAAAGTCCCATCTTTTTGGAGGGTCCTCGATCGAGAGAGGACTCGGGTTTCTCATGATGACAGTTCCTTCAGCCCATTTGAAGGATGGACTCTAAACGATTCGTGTGTGGGACTCATGGTTCGACTTGGAGTAGGGAGAACAACAATAATTGCATTGACAACAACCCCATTGCATTGGCTAAAACACCAATTGCATTGATAACAAAAACAATTGCATTATCAACACCAATAACAATTGCAACGAGGAGAAGGAGACGATGACGAAAACGACGAGATGAGAAAACGGCAAGATAAGGAAAACAACTAGAAGAAAGAGGCGTGGTGGAAAGAGAAATTGGCGATGTGGAAGGAGAACAACAAGGAGAAAGGGGTGAGAAAAACAAAGTGGACGGTGAAGACGAAAAGGACGGCGCGAAGATCGAGAGGGGTGGTCGAGAGGGGGGCGGGGCGAGGCTGGGCTCCGACCAAATCGCCAACTAACGAAAGGAATGCTCTTCATTCCAATATCGTAGGTATTTCTATTATGTTTCGCTGGCTGGCTCGCTGGCTGATTCTGGCTCCGCTGATTCTTTCCGCGATCATTTTCTCGACGACGCTGTGCATTTGTGATTTATTTTTAAAATTTGTGCTATTTTTTCTGGTAGTTGCCTCGTTGTTTTTTTTTCATTCTTCTTCTTGTTGTTGTTGTTTTGTCCTCTTGGCTTTCGTACACTTTCTCCTCACCCCCCTTCTCTCTCTCACACTAGTTAGTTCTTCGGAGATTACAAAAATGTGTTCTGTTCTATTCTGTCGCAACGAAAGGTTATGCGTCGAAAATCGAGTCCCTCCACATCTCTCAACTATCTATTCCCATCCACCCCCTCTCACCTAACCACCCCTCTGCCCCGCCCCTCGGTGATCGCCTCCCACTCCTCCAGCGCCTCCTCCACTTCCGATCACGTAATCGAGTGCGGACACCGCGAGTCGTTGTCGTTGTCGTCGCTGCTTCTCCAGATCTCGTTATTGTCATTAGATCGCGACGAGCCTAAAAATAGCGACCAGCTCCACCGAGTCAGCCTCAACCTCACCCCCCACCACCCGCTCCATCCCAACGAACGACAGCGAAACTAACGAAATTTGGAAAATACTTTGACAACTTAATGTTTCATTTGTTGTCTCTCGTCTCTTCGTCATCGCCGTCGCCATCGCCATCGCAGTCGTCGTCTTCGTGCTCATCCACATTTCCACATTCCAAATTTAATTTTGGCGAAAATGTCCGCTGTCCGGACACGCCGCACGCACGCACACACGCACAGACATCCAGCACAGTGCCCAGCAGAACCAGCAGCAGCAGCAGCAGCAGCCAGAAACATAGACAGAGAGACAGACAGACCCAGGCCAGCCGACGAGGTGGGGGCTATTAATAGGAGGCCGTCCTGCCGAGGAGAGGGGAGGCGGGCTCCACTGGAGGAGGAGGAGGAGGAGGAGGCGGTGAAGGAGGCCCATCGAGGAGAAGGAGAGGCCGAAGAAGTCTATCGAGAGGACACCTTTGGGTTTCTTTTTCTAGAGCTACCGTGGGAACAACTTTTTGAAGCGAAGTTAACGCGGAGTTCAACAGGATCTTAATCACCAGAAGTCAATCACTAGCAGTCGCAATCACCAGGTTTCGCAATCACGAGGATTCTTAATTATTATGCTTCTCAATTCGTCACTATTCGTAGGTCACCAAATTTCTAAATTCACAACTATTCTCAGTTCACTAGGATTCTCAATTTACCACGAGATGCGTAGATCACCAGGATTCAGAAGGTCAGAAGAAGAAATTCCTTCATGACCACATTTCACAAAAGCTGAACTTTCGAACTCGAACTACGCGAACTCGTGTCGTATCGTTTCGTTTCGTTTGGGCCGTCGAACCGTCGCATGCCCCGCACTCTGACGTATCGTAACGTAACAAGATTCAAACGTATCGTAACGTAACGTAAGGTAACGTGACGTATGCTAATACTCTACTCCGCTAATCTTTCCGTTCCGTGTACCGTGTCGTTCTCCGTGTGTGCAGCGAGTAAATGAATCGTTTCGTTTTGAAAAAGAAATGTTCATGTGGAAAATTTCGAAATGTCCATCGCGGTCGAGATGCGAGTGGTTTGAGTGGATTTTTTGTTTTTCATTTCTCTAATGATTTTCATTTTCGTTAATTTGGTTCTTCTCCGACGACAACCAACGACAACATCAACGACAACAACAACAACAACCACAACGACGATCTTCGGGATCGTTTCGGTTCTGCTTCTGCGTTTTTTCGTTCTTCTGTTGACTTCTCAGTTGGCCAACTTGTTGCTATTGTTGTTGTTGTTGGTATTCATGATGTTATCGTTGATGTCGTTGTTGTTGATCTTATTCCTTCTGTTGTTGCTGGTATTCCTTCCTTCTATTCTCTAAATTGCGAGTTGTTTTCTGTTCCTTTCCTTTCGATTCAATTCTTTTCTATTATTTTCCCCTTCTTCTCAGCAAGTGGCCTGCGACTTTCTCTCTCTCATCCTCTCACTAAATAATCACTCACTGAATAAATATCGGACGGACGTCGATCAACTCTGTGAAGTGAAGCCTTCGAAAGAGAAATGCAGATGGAGAGAGTGTGAGAAAGTCCTCCTTCAACCAACGTGTGACATTTCGCTCAATCTCTTACAAAATTGTTCTCATTTCGCTCAAGTCGATCGAGTGCGAGAGAAAATTTGAACGAGAATGAGTTTAAAACATAACGATCGGAAGGATCAACACCTGACGAATGGAAGGATCAACACTTCAAACGATATTTATTGCGATATATTAAAGTCCAAGAAAATTAGGGCAGGAACCCTCAACCCCTCCCGCTCTCAACCCCTCCTTCTCTCAACCATTGCAACTATGTATGACGGATGCACGCTGCTCCTTTAATTGGACAACAAATCTTTAATTAAGGGCTGTTGTCATTGTTGTAAATCACCACAACTTAAATATAAATTCCACAAATACATCAGCCCCAGCGGCGACGACGACGACGACGACGGCCTCTCGATGCGACCACGCCTCGTGCTGGGTGGGGGAAGGAAGGAGAAAGGAATGGAGGGCAGAATAATTGCAACAAACGCCAGAACAAGTGGAAGACGATACGAGATGCGATGCGACAAGACGACTTCCTCCGCCTCTTCATCCTCCTTTGGACGGAGGACGAAATGAATTCGGCTGACAAATACAAATGGAAATGGAGGTGGCGGCGTCTGCGATTCGGCTGAATCTGATTCTGATGCTGAGACTGAGGCTGAGTGTTTGGCCATTTGGCATTCTCGGCGGCCGGTTGTCGATCGGACGCTGCCCAGAGCGTCCGTCCGTCGTCCGTCGTCGGCTGGCGGATTGTGCATAATTCTGTCAGAGCAACAACAACAGCAATGACAACAACTACCATGACAACAACAACAACAATATCGTCCTCACAATATCCACAACATCAACAACAAACATGTGAATTAGACTAATTGAAGTGATTTCTTTCGTTAGCCGATTTTTGATTTTTCCTTTTCGCCAACGAGGTGAATTTATTGCCGTTGTTGTTGTTGTTGGTGTTGTTGTTGTACCTTCCTCCCTGCTGTCTGTCCGTCCATCCGTCTGGCTATCTGTCTGCCCAAGCATGAAATATTTCGCTCTTTCCTTGAGCCGCCCCGAGCCCAGAATTTAGTCCGCATCTGACAACAATTTGTTTTGTCCGAGGTGATATTTTTACCAGCACTCGATCCGAGGGTCCCCATGGACGACGCGGACGCGGAGATTATGTAAAACCCTTGGAGCTCCATTGAGGATTCAGCTCTTCTCATTTTTAGATTCCCATTTTAGATTCGCTTCCTTCCTGAAAAAAGAGTCCAATGGTTTTTATAGAACAATTTTATTTTCTAAATTTTATTCAATCAAAATCAAATTCTAAGAAGAGAATTTTATTTACTAAATATTACAGAACTACATTCTATTTCAAATATTTTTTCTGAACCACATTTTATAAAAAAAATTTGCATGACTAACTTTTATTTAAAAACAATTTTGAGAACTACAAGCTCTTTAAGAATTATTTTTACAGAATTTTACATAAAAAATATTTTTTTGTAATTTTTTTTTTTTATGTGAAATTATTTATCTGAAAATAATTTAATTTAAAATTATTTATATTAAAAAAATATTTTTTTACGAAAATATATTTTATTTAATTTATTTTTAATTTTATTGAAATAATTTTTACCTGTACTAAATATTACTTAAAAATAACGTCTTACTCCTAAGGAACAATAGTTGTTCGTTTAAAAACTAGAAACCTACGAAAATACTCTACTCTACTCATACGCCCCAGCACCTGACCTGCTGCCTCGGCCCGCAGAGCCGCCGCTCCACGTCCCAGCCCTGGCCCTGGCCGCATTGGCGCACGATCAGGAAGCCGCGCACACACTGATAGTAGATCTTGCAGTTGTGGGGGAACGGATACGCCTCGTCCTGCGAGGGATCGCACACGGGGCGAACGTAGGAGGCTGTTGCAGAGTCGCCGTAGGGCTGGAAACTCGAGTAGGGCTTCTTCGCGGATGCTGAGGCCGCCGCTGGGAGGGCGAAGAAAGGCGAAGCAGATGCCATTGTAGTTGTTGTTGTTGTTGTTGTTGTCGTTGTTCCTGTTGTTGTGGGCGAAGACGTCGTCACCGCTGGGTCCATCGAAGCCTTCATCGTCGTCATTGTTGGATCGACCTTCGTCGTCATCATCGCTGCTGGAGCCAACGTCGTCATCGTCGTGGTCGTCGTCACAGTGGTTGACGTCGCCTGGTTCAGGTGCTTCTCGTTGTTTTTGCACACGCCGCTGACCTTGTCGCAGGACAGCATCGAAGGATTGAAGAAGGTGCCCTCGGGGCAGCTGCCCAGGGTGGAGCGGAGCCCGTTGCACAGAACGTACTGGTGGCAGTTGCTCGGGTGGGCCACGTACGACCCCGGTGGCTTGTGGTTGCAGCTCTTGTGCGAGACGTACTGGGGGAGCGCGGGGCAGACGGACACGAGGAGACCGCTCCAGAGGGCGGCGACCATCAGCAGTTGACACTTCATCATGGGGAATGAGTTGGAAAATTTGAGAGTTTAGAAAATTCAATCGTTTAGAAAATTCTATCGATCGCTTTGAGAATTTAAGAGTTGGGAGAATTCAATTTGAGAATTCAAGAGTTTTGAGAATTCAAGAATTTAGAGAATTCAAGAGCTTAGAGAATACGATGGCTCTGAGACTTCAATCGTTGTGGTTTTGCTTGAAGCGGAGGTTCTTCTTCTTCGGTTCGGGCCTTCTTCGACTTCGACTGTGGTCTCTGTGGCTGTCTCTCTCTCTCGTCTGAGAATCTCTGACTGTGACGATTCGCCGCCGGAGCGGATCTTTTATAGGCGGCCGGCGGCGCTCCGTTATCAGAATTTCTTCGCTTTCGCGAAACTCTCCCGGCGTAATCGTTTCATTTTGACGTTTGTCAGCGCTTGTAATGTGACAGATAGGCCATCGGCGATGTCGCTCGTTAGCGCTCGGCAGGAATTCGCCTATCGGCGCTGTTGGCCTATGTTCTTTCTGCCGACCCTTATCGAGGCCAACTTATATTTAATCTGCACCCCTTTGTTTACCTCCTCCATCGCTGGTTATTATTTTCGCTGCAATTTGCGTGCGAACTTTTCGGGGGCTTTGTTTGCGTGACACGAGCGTGAGCACGAGGCGGCGGGACAACTCATTACCCTGGCTACAAGACGCTCCGATGTCGCTGTCGATGAAGGCTCGAATCAGAGAACACGATCTGGAAGACGCCGGCATCTTCATCATCGCATGACATCATTGCATCATTTCCCCGGAAGGCACCGGGCCTGGTCCAGAGAACTTGTGGCCGTCTCCACTCATTTCCCAAGTGCTCAAGGCATCGACGAGAAGTCCTAGTAAAAGTTACGAGTTTCATCGTATCCAGTCCTCTGGTTCGTCAGAGAATCATTTGAATCCGATTCTCTGCGGATCTCGTTTCGATATGAATCAAAAGTTTCGATCTGAAATAAGAGTTCTGTAAATTTACATATTATTGTTGATACAATTTCTTTATGGTTTATTCATTGTTTTAAATAAAATTCTGGAGTAATTTTATGAAAATCCTTCTCAGGTGTTGACTGTCATGTGGTGAACTCTTTGGAAACGAAGTTTCGAATACAAACAACGCATCAAATTTTCCAAAGGTTGGAGACCTGAAGATTTCTCTTGTGCAATTGTCAAAATGATGTGAATGTCTGTGAGTATTTCCATTTTTTTCTTATTCCCATTAACGGCTATAATGAACATATTTTATATTTAAATTATATTATCGAAAAACATTTTTAATTGAATATTTAAGTATTGAATTCTTATTAAGAAGAATGTGAAAATTTATATGAAAATTTGTACGCAAATTTAAAATGAAAATTTAATGAGCAATTTAAATGATCATTATTTAAGACATATATAAAAATTTAAATTAATAATGAAATTCAACAAAAATTTAAAACAAAAATTTCATATGGGAGCATAAATTAAAATCTGATATGAATACTCATTACAATATTTTAATTAAATACAATAGAGAAAAAATTATAATGTGAAAAAATGTGAAAGTACAAAATGAAAGAAAATATTACTGAAATCAAAAATTAATCTTAAAATCGATTCAGTGAAATTAAACATTTTTATTGAAATTAAAAATGTATCTTTTAAATAATTTCAGTGAAGTGTGAATTTAAACGTGAAAACAATTTTTATATACATACAAACACATTAAAAAATTATATATACATTTTTTTTTTAAACAATTATAAAAAATGACTATATATATCAAAAAGAAAAATTATTCAAGTACCAAATGAAGAAAAAAATGAAATTACAAATAACTCAAAAAAATCAAAAAAAATTATTTATAGAAAAATATGAACTCAAATTTTAAAATAAAAGTGAATATTCAATTTGAAGTGCATATTTAAATTTAAGTTCAGGAAATACAAAATTTCATTGATTTCCTTCCAGCCATCATATTCTCATATCCATGAATACACAATCGAATACTTTTAATATTTATTTTCTTTTAACTTAACTTTAACAATCAAAGTAAACAATGCAAAGTAATTTAAATGGTAATTTAAATTCAAAACAATTAAACTTCATTCTTTATTTCAAATTCTATATAGCATTTATTCAAATGTTTCTTCTTTTAGTTGGTTCACTTAACATATTACCATTAGTTTCACTGTAAGCAATTCTATTAACAGCAAGTTGCAACTGTTCGAAAAATGTTGCTGAAAATGCTTAGGGAGAAAAAGTTGCAGAAGTCATTGGGAGACAATTGTTGAAGAAATGTTTCAACGGCGAAATGTTGCATATGCATGCAATAGACGCAAATGTTTCAGTATTTTCCTCTTTCAACATGTTGCATGCTTCGATATAAATATTCTCAGTAGAGTTTTCGGATCACCCTATGCGTATTTTTCTTCTAGCGATCGTAGCATAGCTCAAGGGAGAAAGAGAAATAAAATCCGATCCACATTTGGAATTTGTCTCCCGTTTGATTTGTTCCACAAACAAACGAAATTGAAGTTAATTTTTTAAAGAAGTGCAGTTGAAAAAATGTGAATAAAAATTTAAAAAAAAGAACAGAAAAATGAAAATAAGTTCCGTGCATTTAAAAAAAAGTTGTAAATGCAAACAAACGCAAAAAATGTGAAATATGTGTGATTACAAAAATTCTATTAAAGAACTTCAAAAATTTCTCAGGTACCAAAAAAATTAAAAAATCTACAAATTATTTCCATATATTCATTTATTATTATTTTATTTATCTATCTATCTATTTAATAAAAATAAGACTTAAAAATAACCTAATAACAAAATTCGCACTAGGCCTTGTCGCTTAAGCACTTGGCCTCATGCATTGGGACGCACGTCTTTCGCTCCGAGTCCCACGCGTAGTAGAAATTGCAGCGCAGAATCGCGAGGAATCCTCGGGTGCATTTGTAGTAATACTCGCACTTGGTCGGGTGACCGATGGTCAGCTCGACTTGGGGATCGCACTTGGGGCGCCCGGCGGCGTTCGACGGCTTTAACAGATCGGTCAATTCTTCGCCAATGACACTGGTCGTAGTTGTTGTTGTACTCGTCGTTGTAGTTGTGAAGACGACCGACGTTGTTGCTGGAGTCGTCTCCTCCGAGCTGCTGCCTGCATCAGTCGTTCCTATTGTCATCTCTGTTGTTTCTTCAGGCGCAACACTTGACTCCGTCTCTTGGGGAATGTTGCAAACGAATCCGTCGTCGTCCTCACACAAGTGCTCCACTGCATTGAAGTAGGTCCGCTCGGAACAAATTCCCACCAAGGATTCGTCCCCGTTGCAATAGATGTATTCCTGGCAGCTCTTGGCGCTGGCCACAAAGGTTCCTTGCACCATGCCTTCGCATTCTTCGAAAATGTCTCCTCTCGCCCTGGCAACGATGGTGAAGAGGACGATAATTGTGATTCTGGAAAACATTTTCGCACTAATTTAGAAGTTTGTTTGGACTAATGTATATTCTATTGATATATTTGCAATGTTCAACTGTGGTCCGTCTGCTGGAAACTCTCACTTAAATACGATTTCTCAACAGTGCGAAATACAGTTGGTGTTCCTATGTACTCTAAAACATCTAAAATTATTTGCAGACACCGATGTCTATCTATCCTTGAGTCCCGCCCGATAGCGTCGTGCATTGAACTTATCGATGTGACCCAATTTTTCACATTCAAGGTTGTTTTCGCACGTTAAGGAAAGATAATATCTCGCTATTAGAAACAAATAAGTGACAAATTTTAAACAAGTTCCTGATATGTCGACATGAGATGGGTTCACACACTGTGTTTCATTTCTCTGTATCTCTAATTTCTGTTTTGTATGGTTTTAGGCTTTTTGTTTTAAAGAAACCACGAATTCCTACAGAGGAGTATTTAAACAATTTATTGTTCTGCGATTAAAGACCTTAAGACTAAATGCTTCATAATGTGAATAAGTCAAATGAATTATTTTAAACTTGTAGTGCGGGACGCTTCTCCTTAGCCTCCAGGTTCCCGTTTGTCGTTGCGTATCCGGTGCCTCCCTAAGTGAAGCAAAGGATTAATTAGAAACGTTCTTATAATTTACATGCATTCTCCATTTACCCTTTGCATTGGGATAATGTCCTTCTCCTTCAGCTTTTGGTTGGTTAGCGGATGAATCATATCCTTCTTGATGAGCTTCTCTACACATTCCATGGTGACCACGTCGCCACTACAATAGATTTCCAAAATTATTTGATTTTTATTAACTTTTCTATACTTACGTCGGACGAAGAACTGCACAGGGCACGGCGTTACTCAGAATATCGTGGGTCACGGGACACATGTAACGAGCCTCCTTGGCGATCAACGACTTGCTGTTGTCGCCATCCTTGAGCAGTGTGAACTTGACATCGATCAAATCCTTGGCTCGCAGTGGTTGCATCGACACTGGACAGAGGATGGTGGGATCCGGTTTCTTGGCTTTTGCCAAACCTGCATTGGGGCACTCGGATGGAACCCAGAAACTCGGCAGTTTAGTTTGATTGCCGTTGGCCATGTTGGAAATGGAACTCTCTGACGTGCTGCTCCCACCGGCGGCACCCTTCGACGTCGACGCTACGGGAGTCTCTGAGCCAGTCTTGCCAGGCACCGGTTTGCCGGAGTTGACGAAATTCTCAATGCACTCCTGCTGTTTCTTGCTCAGTTCCTGCGTGATCTCGGCGTCCTCGGCCTTCTTCAGCTTCTCGTACTCCTTCAGCTTGCGGCTGTACTCGTTCTTCTTCGTGATGATGTATTGCAAAATCGCCTCCTTGTCGAAGAGGTAACCGTCCTTGGTGATGACCGGATTGTGGCATGGCTGCAGCGTCAACGAGCAGCAGTCGAAGCTCTTGACGGAGTCTTTTCCGAGACGCTGGGCATTCGTTCCGTATCCCGACTCGGCGGCGTCGCGTTTCTTCTCGTTGTATGTGTAGACGGCTCCGGCGGTGCAGTTTCTAGCGTGACGCGTCATATTAAAATCCTTGATATATTATTCTTTTATTTATTTTATTTTTATTCTTTAATTTTCTTTATTATCCACAAAAATAACGCGAATTTCGAGAAAAAACAAAAGTTTTCAACAATGCATGAACAGCTGATGACGCAATGCTGCCAAGTTCACTGTTGTCAAAAGAAAACATTACCCGCACTTCATATGAGCTCAACTGATAAAAATTTCAGCAAACGATTTTTTGAACACTTGTGATCTGAAATTTTCTATTTATTTTGTTCATTAAAAAAAACAACAACACCTCAATTCGTCTTAAACTATTCTTTTATTATTATCCTCTGGTTTTGACATAGCTTACTTTGGATTATAACGTTTACATATGATTGATAAGTATAGAGCTTATGTATACATATATTTTTGCATATGTATGTATAGATATAAATATTTTAATTGATATCTCTTTCGTGTCTCGTCTTGGAAAAAACTAAACCTTCTATATGCAGAATAAACAACTCTATCCACAATTATCATCGTCCTCCAATTACAATTATGTAGGTTCACTGTGAAAATACTTTACACTCTAAAGATAGATACAGTTGTACAGATTGTAAATATATATATCAAATAGATATATGATATCTTATTAAATTCCTTCCCAAAGCTGGGCATTTGCTTGAAAAAATACGATAGTTTTCAAGCAGCAGATACAAAATCATAGCAATATTTTTTATTTTTATACAACGCTTGCACGGACTTCTCCCTCCGTCCGTTATAGCTATAGTTTCTATATCTCTGTGTTTTTTTTGGGTTGTTCGGTTTTATGATCTTGGCAGATACAGTAGCGAATTTAGAAAGATGAAAAAAATCTCTCTACCCACTCCTCTTCTCTCGTCTGTTTATCACAAATCAAAGTTTTTGTTTCGACACCGATCGATAGAGCACCAACGAAACGGAAAGGGAAAACCGGAAGAGGATAGACATGACATGACATTGACTTGTGTGCTCGCCCTAGCCTAACAATTACAGTAAATACATGATGAAACGTCTTTCTGGAAGCCGAGGAAGTCTTTTCGTTCGTTCGTTCGTTCTTGTATCGCAACTGTTTTCAAAACCCCCAACATCCACCCGGGACTCCCAATGTTGAATTCTACACAATAATTTTTGGACCACATACACTACACAGATTCTGCTTCTGCTCTCGATTCCCGAGAGCGACACCGACTCAACGACTTCGTTTGCTGGGATATGTTTCAGGCCGAGCCTAGACATCCGCCCATCGGGAGGCGTGCCTTTGGTTCGCGCGCGATTAGATGAGGATCTTGTCGTAGGAGGGCGGCGGCGACTCGTCCGGCACCGCGTCCTTGCTGTTCTCCGGCAGCAGGATCGCTATGTGGTAGGGCGGCGGACCCGCGGCCTGCGCCGCCGCCACCGTGCGCTCCTGCAGCTCCTGCAGCCGCTGGTCGTTTGATTGTCCGAACAGGTGGGCGTTCGCGTTGGCGCCATTTGCCGCGCCCCCACCTGCCACGCCCACACCGCCGCCCGCCGACGACGCCCCGCCCGCCAACAGACTGCGGCCGTTCTCGTCCAGATGACGCGCCGACACGAGTCCCTTGGGCAGGCGACAGAGCGACACGGTGCAGGCGGCCAAGAAGAACGTGGCCGAGAAGGCGCAGAAGATCATCACCTCCAGGCCGGTGCCCTGGTTGTCGAAGTAGAACTTGGCCCCCGTCACGAAGACGGACACGAGGACGAGCGAGACCCAAATGCCGCACTTCAGCTGCGTCAGCATCGGCTGCGTGTCGGCGTCGTCGATGATGCCGTTGTGGGTGATCGTGGCCCGCATGTTGCCGTTGGGCAGGGGGCGAGGGTGAGGGGTTTGGGTCGCGTGGTAGCTGTGCGCCCCCTGGCGGACGTGCATCGACGCGCCTTCGAGCTCCTCGCCGTGTGCCATGCTGCATGGAAGAGAGAGAGAAGCAGTGAGTGAGAAGCTCTTAGATTGGACTGAGTGAGGATTGAAGTTGTTGGATTTAGATTGAGTGAGACCCACTTGGGTTGAATTGAGTGAGAAGCAGTTGGACTGAGTTGGAGAGAATGTGAGAATGATAGGTTGAACTCACCCGCAGACGTGCTGCAGCGGCGACTGCAGATGTTGCTGCTGCTGCCCCGACGACGTCTGCTGCTGCAGGACTCCAGCTGCGCTGCTTCGACAATCGTGCAGCGCGGCAGCGGTTGGCGTCGGCGCCAAGTTTCCACCGACGGCGCTGAACTGCGGATGTTGGGCGCGAGAGCCCAGCGACTGTTGCTGCTGCTGCAGGGAGCCAGCGGTGGTCGTGTTGCTGTTGCTGTCGCCGGCGTATTGATAATGGCGCACGGACATGTTGCCGAACTGCGGGTGGTGGTAGCTGCGCGTGTCGTAGTGGTAGTGGCCGCCACCGCTACCGCCAGCGACCACGCCTCCTCCTCCACCGCCCCCTCCGACTCCTCCTCCGCTGCCGGTCATGGCCGGGTACTGACGATGTTGGTGCCGGCCGTAGCGACCGCTGGTGGCCACGGGCACGATCGTCCCGGCGCCCGTCAGAACGGCCGCAGTCGCCGATGACGACGACGACGACGACGTTGACGCCGGCAGCGGCTGCGTCGTAGATGTCGCTGCAGCTGTTGCTGCTGGCAGTTGGGCTGTGGAGCAGTTGGCGGTGCTGGTGTTGGACGTATTGTTGTTGTTGTTGATCATGTTGTAGGTGCTGATGGCGCTGCTCTGCTGCGCCAACTGTTGCTGCTGCAGACTATGATGTTGTTGCTGTTGCTGTTGCTGTAGGTTTTGCTGTTGTTGCAGGAGATGTTGCTGCTGCTGCAGTTGCAGGTGGGCGTTGTTGTTCATGTTGTGCGCGAACATATGTTGCTGCTGTTGCTGATGCTGCGTTGTTGCGATGGCCTGGTGGGCGCAGATGTTGCCGCCGCCGTTGTTGTTGTTCAAGATCCCATGGTGGCTCCGGCCGTGGCAATCGGCGGTCGTCGTGATCACCACCTGGCTGGGAGTCGCCACCGACTGTTGGTGTGGATGCTGCTGCTGTTGTTGATGGCCATGGTGATGATGCTGCTGCTGCTGCTGCTGTCTGTGTATCGAGGGAATCGACGAAGACGTCGCCGCCGACGAGGAGGACGATTTATTGCCGCCGATCCTGCGGGGCGGATGTGCGAAGCCCAGGCCGCCGCCGCCACCCGCCCCTGACAGCGAGGCCGAGACGCGGGCCCGCCCGAAGCCACACGAAGCCTGCGAGCGCTTGTCGATCCAGAAGTGCATTTGATTGCGATCCGGGTGTTGAGGAAGATAAAGAGGAGGAGAGCGCCTGCAATGAGAGCGAGAGAAAGAGGAGTCAGTCGGATGGCGCGAGGTCAGGCGAGGAGAAGTCGTTCGGTTGGCGAACGGCGAACGACTGAGTGAAGGATCCGCGTAGCAACTGGCGAACGGAATCGCAGACAACAAAGACCGAGGAAGCCGAGACCGACTCACAGGCCACCCTCACCCCCTTCAACTCACATCGCCACCCAACAACAAAGGGTTGACGACAAGCAGCAGACAAAGGAACCGGAATCAAAGAAAGCGAAGCTGCGAAAGGATCCGCGACGCGGTCCAGGAAGTCAAGCTGGTAGCGATGATGGAGAGGGTGGGAAGGGAGCGAGTTCCTGATTTGTATGCCAAGCACCTCGCCGTCCATTCCTCCATCCCACCCTCCTTTGAAGCCATCCTCGAAAATCAGAAATGATCTGGGAACCGCGCGAAGGTCATCGGGCTCGAATCACGTGAGCGCCAGAGTCAAAGTCAATTCCCCAGATCAAAGGAGAGAATGATGGAGAAAGAGAATGATGGAGAAGGTGAATGAGAGAGAATGATGGAAGAGTAACGAGTGAGTGAGGATGGTGTGGGAGAAGCCGTCGCCCTGTCAAAGGCATCCGGGGAGAAGCTGTTCAATGAACTGTTCAAATGAACACCGCTCAACCGCTACGTGCGACAACCAAAACATTCCCACACTCACACACACACACACACACACACCCATAGACACACACAGACAGACTCCTACAGACGCACTTAAACGTACGCACATTAAATAGAGATTTTCTTTTGTCGGGCTCTCTGTCTGTCTGTCGTTGGAAATTTGGGGAAATCTTATCCTTCGCCCAGTGATGGATTCGAAACGAGATGGTGATAAGAGAGGGAGGGTCAGAGAAAAAAAAAGAAGTGGTCAGAGAGAGAAAGAGTCAAAGTGTAAGAGAGAAAGAGTTAGGGAGAAAAATCGTAAAAAAGAAAGAGTCGGAGAAAAATAGTATAAAGGAGAAACAATCAGAGAGAGATTCAAAGGGAGAAACAATCGGAGAGAAAGATTCAAAGAGAGAAAGACTTTAAGTGGAAAAGAGTCAAAGTGTAGAAGAGTGCATTTGAACTTTGACCCCCTCGCCCCCCACCAACGGGGGGGGTCAAAGTACTGTCGAAGCCCTCTCGAAGTTTCCTCCCCCAGCGCCCCCAGAGACGGACTCGGACCGAAGTCAACGGCTTCGGAGGAGCCGCGGGATTCGCTCCCACGTGCTCCCACGAACCCAATCGTGCACGAAGCCACAAACACAAAAACAACCACACATATATAGCGATGTACATACATATATATATATTTACATGGATGCGTTTGTTTGTATGTATGTACTGTGGACTGTGTGTGGAAATTATCAAATTGACTTCTCCCCGCCCGCCCGAGCCGAGGGTTCGCTTTGATCTGACCTCTGATGGAGCTTCCGTTGGCGCGAGTCGAGGTCGACGTGGCGGAAGTTGTCTGAGCGACGGGGGGTGAGGGGGAGGAGCAGGGATTTGTGTAGGGGGCGATGGTCAGAGGTCATCTCCCTCTCACTCACTCCATCTATCTTTCTCCCTCTAACCTGTATCTTTCTCTCTGTCTCGTGGGAGACCGGGGTCGACCTGTGGCTTTGTGAACCATCTGCTTGGGACTTGGACTTTCCGGCCGAGTTCTTCTCGGCGGCTCGTTCCAGTTATTGTCAATTCCTGCCTCGTCCCTTCGCATCTTAATTATTTGCTCGGCTTTGTGTGTGGTGGGGGTTGAATAAAAGAGTGAGAGTGAATGAGAGGGGAGGTGATGAAAGCGAGAAGGAGTGTTTTTTGACCTGATTTATGATTAAAACACTTGGGCTCAAGAATGCTTAATGCGGACTCGGACGGCTTGGGTGCTTGTGTGTGTGTGTGTGTGTGTGTGTGAACCACATGGACATATCAAAAGTCGGGCATTAAAAAAACATCTAACAATTGTTTCCAGGGTGTACAGGGTGCCAACAGCCTCCAATAGAGCCGGAGGAAGGGGGAGAAAAAATGGAAAGAAAATAAAAACAAGGGGCAGAGTGAGTGGAGAAGATTGAGAATGGAAGAGTCAGAGTTAGTAAGAGGGGCAAGAAAGAAGAAGTGAGATAGGTAGAGTGAGAGAGGAGGTGTGAGAAAGGAGCAGAGTGACAAAGGAGGAGTGAGAAACCAGGAGAGTGAAATGAATAGTTCGAAACGAAGAGAGTGAGAGCGAAATAGTTCGCAATGAAATCTGAGACAGGAGTATGAGATGAGAAGGGAAGGGAAGTGTGTGCGATGCGAACAGTGCGAAAGGAAGACCGAGAAAGTGAGAGTGAGGAAGTGCTTGAAATCAGTTTCTCGGATCCTTGAAAACGAAAGTTAATACATTCAAGATCTCAATATAAAAGCATCCTGTTGTGGTGGGAGGGAGATGGATGTTGATGACATAGAATGCACCTTTGCAACAACAACAACAACAACAACAAGAACGAGACCAGTGACAGTCACAACAACAAGTAACAACAACAACAAGAAAGCTGGCAAATGTAGAATAGAGCATACACTGCGTAAATATGTTCGAGTGCGAGAGTGTCTGTGTGTGTGTGTGTGTATGTTTGTGTGTATGTATGTGGAAGTGCTTCATCTGCAGGTCGAGCAGGGACGACAGGGAGGAGACGGAAGAGAACAACAAAGAGGATGAAGTGGAGAACAGCAGAGAAAGAGGAATCCTAAATGTCAACGGGCGCAAATGAATGAAGAAGGATTAAATTACCTGCAGTTGCAGAGTCCTTAATTGATGATAATTCTGCGCGTTCGCTTCAATCACAGGTGCCACTTGACCCTTCAGCTTTGCTTCCCTCCTGCTTCCTTCCTTCACTCCTTTCTTGCCTCCTTCGTTTGTTCGCTCTATTTCTGAGCCCTGCACAAACTTAAACTCAAACTCAAACACGAGCACGACACAAACACAGACACAGACACACACACACACGGGCGCGGAAGTGAACACATATTGCAGGATTTTCCACACATTTCAGCGACAACATCTCGTCGCAAGGATCTGGACTGAGCAGGAGGAGGTGGACGAGGACGAGGTGAAAGGGACACAAAAACACACACCTCACAATCAATTGCGACTCGGATGTTTTGGATCCGGATCCGCAGCGCGATTCGCGAAGGATTTTTCACTCAATTGGCAATCGTCTTGGCCAGGTCTTCGACGCTTCGTCCGTACCACTGTCTGTCCCTCTGTCTATCTATCTGTCGCAGTGTCTATTGTTTGGTTGGTCCTTTGGTCACTTGGTCGTCTTGTGTTCCTGCCTGCCAGCCAAAGGACTAAAGCGCTTCTCTCTAGGAAGCAGATACAATCGAAGCTATTTCCATCCGAGCAGCTGCAATGCACAAAAACTTGTGCATGCTTTCGATTTGGTTTTGGCTCGCGAAAGCTTCCTTTGTTTTTGTCTTCGCGACTCTACTCTCTCTCTCTCTCTTCGCTCTCTGTCGTTCTTCCCCGTTCGCCCTCAGTTGCTCATTCGCAGCTTCTCGCTCTCGCTCTGGCTCTGGCAGGATATGTATTGGCAGTGGCCAGGACATATGATGCTAGGTCGACGCATGCCCAGCAGCAGGCCAGCGAATGTCAGGCGAGAGCTTTCTCGAAGAGACAAACAGACGGACGGACGGACAGCTGTATGACAGAGCAGGAACAGGGCTGCCTTGAAAACACGTTAAGGAACTGGGCTGTCATCGATGCTTTGCCTCGGCAATCGACGGCTCAAATCTTCAAAATAATCAGCATCTTCATCATTATGATCATCACCATATTTATCTCCATAATCATCTCCATATTCATCTTCATAATCATCTCCATAATCATCCCAATAATCATCGGCATAAACGTATTCATCACCAACTTCGCCACCTTCGTAATCATCATCATCTTCATCATGGGCCCTGTGCTTGACATTGACTCTCGCGCATTCCAAGGATGATGATGGCAATTACTCTAATGAGGACGACGGCTTCTTCAAATCAATTAGGAAGAATGGATGTAATCGAAAATGAGGTGGAGGAAGGCACAAGTGGAGAAGACGACGTCGAAGAAGAAGAACAATCAAGGCAACAATAATGCGACAAATGTGGAGAATTATCAAAATAATGATATGGTATTTTCTTGTTCACCATAGTGTTTTTGGAATCGCAAACATGTTATCGCGCATGCAGACGCACTGAAGAAGCGATCGATCTGTCCGTCCGTCTGTCTATGCCGATCGTTCCGTCTGTCCGTCGTGGTTTACGCCGAATTCGATCGTGAAACATCGATATCAGGTGTGTTTTACAAATTTCCGTTATTAATGAATGGGAAGCGTTCGTTCTTTTTGCGAATAATGGAGCCACGCCTATCGCCCGGAGTTCGAGTCGACGTCGTAGCATCTGCCAGAGACGCCCCCCCTTACGCCCCTCTCCGCCACGCTGGAGCGCCACCGTTTACATCTGATAACAGATGTCGACGACATAGCATCGATAACATCGAAGTCGCGGCGGAAGTTTTATCGCGCCGCGGATCCGGCGTATAAAAGCGCTCGGCTCGAGGCCCACCAGCCACAGTACAGCACAACGCCCCAGTCCAGCCCAGTTCAGAAGCTCCAGCTGCCCCACACCAGGATAAGATAAGAGAAGTGAGAACGCCAGGATTCGCCCACATTCGCACAGGCCGCTAACGATCGTCTTTATCTCTTTCTTTTTCGTTCTCTCTTCTTGTGCTCTCTTCTTCACTCTCGTGTTGCTCGCTGCAGTGAAATTCAATCTAGCTTTCGTCGCCTTGGCCCTGTGCCTGCTCCAAGCGAGCGCCGACGACGTGAACGTCTGCGAAGGCGTCGCCGACTTCGTTTTCGTCACCGACATCTCCAACTGCAACAACTACTTCGTCTGCGTGAACGAGGTCGCCTTCCCCAAGAGCTGCGATGGAGACCTCTACTTCAAAGCGGAGACCCAGAGCTGCGAGCTCTCGGACTCGCACTGCCTGACCTGCGACGCAAAGAAGTTGTCCTTCCACGCCCTGCCGCGCACCTGCAACAAGTACGCGATCTGCTTCGCCGGCACCCCGGTGCTGCGGCAGTGCTACGACGACCTCCAGTTCAACACCGTCGACGAGAAGTGCGACCTCGCCAGCAACGTCGACTGCGTCGAGAACAAGTGCTCGGTCGTCAACGACCCCGCCAACATCACCTACATCCCCAGCGCCGCCACCTGCGGAGGGTACGATCGCCTTAGTATTGGTTTCTACTCAGTCTTACCACGCTTCTCTTGGTTATTTCCATCTCCGCCCCCTTTAGCTACTACATCTGCATGACCGGACGCCCTTATCAATTTTCCTGCGCCGCCGATCTGTACTTCAGCACCGACTGCAACTGCTGCGACAAGGCCGAGAACGTCGTCTGCACAGTAAATACGCCTCAGCGCCTCCCTCAGACCCCCCGAGTTGACATTGCGATCCCTTTCAGATCCCGACCCCGGCCCCCGAGGAGGAAGCCCGCTTCAGCAAGCACAAGATGATGAGCCGCCCCGTCGCCGTCAACATCGACTGCCCCGCCGAGGGCGTCCACTTCCTGCCTCACGCCACCTCCGCCGAGCTCTACTACATGTGCTCCAACGGCAAGGGCCTCCAGCTGTCCTGCGCCGATGGCCTGCTCTACGACAAGCTCGCCAAGGCCTGCCGCGAGCCCAGACACATTAAATTATAAACACAAATTTTGACAAATAAATATTGTTTGAGTACAAGGTCAATATGTCCGTACATCATTATTATCCTCATACTTAATTGTATATCTTTGTATCCAGTTTTATTAGTGAACCAAACTATCCGTAGTTTTTGTTTCGTCGAATCTATGCGAAGTTTTGATATTCAATATTAAACTAAATTTACCACTAAATCTTCATTTTATTCTTAATTTCGTTGGGACTTTGGGTGCAATTTTAAAGGCTGGTTTATTTTTCTCTCGAAAAGTGCTTGGGGAAAAGACTTTTGTCCTATTACTCATTATTGATAGCTGAAATATACCTCAAATCAGCAACGTGTGGTTTGCAATTTTTGCCTCAAATTTATTTCTTATCATCAATTATTAGTACTGATTTTTTTAGAAGAGATATTTTTCTAGTTGAAAGTAGATTGTTGTCAGAATATTTGTTGTAGCCGAAATATTATGGCTGTTGAAATCTGATTGCTGTTTAAATGTTATTGGTGCTAGAATATGATTGTTGCTAAAATATTATTGTTGTTAACATTTTATTGCTGTTAATATTTTATTGCTGTTCAAAAAAAAAAAAAAATACATACATCGTATCGGACGAAACACATTTTTTCCTTCTTTCCCCTCCTTCTTGCCCCTCATGTATCATGTAATGTATCAAGAGACAAAGATCGACATGATAATTTTTTTTTTTGGGTTTTCCAAGAAATATTATTTTTTACATATGAGCAAAAATTCACTTCGATTTCGGTGATTTCGAGACCCTTATCTCGCGAATCGTGTGATCAGTACAAGTTGCCATCAATCAGTCAATCAGTCAATCGATCGATCGATCAACGAGTCCTTTCAATTAAATTGATTGTCGGTGATTTCTGGAGAATCCCTTATCGTGGGCTGAATCTACAAACTATCGATATCGCTGATGTCTTCACCCCTGATGGAGCACTTAATTAGAAGTGAGCTGAAATGAGCGACTATAAATGGTCGAAGGGCTCGATCGACAGCACAGTTCCACGAACTTTGCGAATTTCAACAGAGCCCAAAAGTAAGACCTCCGCACGAACTCCTATGTCGAGGACTTCTAGTCACACTAAACCATTGGTATTTCAGTGAAATTCGTCGTTTTCGCCACCACCCTGTTGGCCGCCTTCGGAGCCCTCCAGGCCGATGTCAACATCTGCGATGGAGTCGCCGACATGATCTTCCTGCCCTTCATCGGCAACTGCTCGCAGTACTACGTCTGCCTCGGCGGCCAGGCCGTCCAGCGCGAGTGCGAGGCCGGCTACCTGTTCGACGCCAAGACCCAGAGCTGCACCTACCCCGACGAGGCCCAGTGCGCGCCCAACTGCTCCACGGCGCTGACCTCCTTCTGCTACGACCGCACCTGCACCAAGTACGTCCTCTGCTACGCCGGCACCCCCGTCGTCCGCGAGTGCTGCGACGGCCTCCAGTACAACGCCGATACCGACCGCTGCGACTTCCCCCAGTACGTCGACTGTGTGGACAACCTGTGCACGATCTTCAACAACCCCAACAACATCACCTACCTCTCCAGCAAGGCCAACTGCGACAAGTGAGTACCGGAGTGAGAACCACTCGCCGATCGCAATCGCCTCACGATCTCCCCCTCCGTAGGTACTACATCTGCATGGACGGCCAGGCCTACAACCAGACCTGCTCCAACGGCCTCCAGTTCAACCCCGAGTGCAACTGCTGCGACTTCCCGAGCAACGTGAACTGCACGGTAAGTTCGTCCTCCCTCCCTCGCTCCGTTTCCTCGTTCTCACCTCCCTCTGTCACCTCACCTTCCAGATCACCGCCCTGCAGCGCAACATCGCCTCCTTCGCCAAGGCCCCGCCACGCCGTGCGAACATCGACTGCCCCGCCGAGGGCTCCCACTTCTTCCCGCACGCCCAGCCCGATCGCTACTACTTCTGCATGGACGGCAAGGGCGTCATCCTGGACTGCACACCGGGTCTCGTCTACGACAAGGTCAGGGAGACCTGCCGCGAGCCCCAGTTTGTTGGAGCGGACCCCCAATAGGAGATCAATCTAGTCTAATCTGAGCTAATAATAATTCAACTATTTGTTAGAAACTCTTGATGGAAAATATAGAAATGGATTGATGTTCAAAAGTGATTGTTTCCTTGTCCCATTGTCTCTTTCTCTCTTTTTCTATCGAAGGCCTCTCTCACCTTCTCCGCACTGAGGAAAGCGGTTCTCTTTCTTCCGTTCTCGCGCTCTCTGTTTTATTGGAGGGAAATGTTGAACAGTCGTTCGATTCTGAAATCGTTTTCAGAATCATTTTCAACTCTCGCCGGGCAACAACAAACGATACGAGGTACGATTTTTGTATTTTTGTGATTTGCAAAATATTGAAAATGTTCATCGACATTTTTTTTAAATTAATTTTTTAAATATGAAAATAATTAAAACACATCTTGAAAATGTGGAAAATTTCAAAAAGTGTTCGCATTCGAGTTTTTGGGAAAAATGGATACACATCTATTTTTAGATGAAATTTCATGATTTTCATTTTCTGTTCGGACCGAATGATTTTCCTTTGTGTGGCTCGGTGCGTCTTACAATAAAATCGCTCTTCGCTCGCATTGTAATGGGCGAATGAGTGATGAGCATTTTCATTATATCACTGCGACAATTTGTTCAATCCTTTTTGTTGTGTTGAATCTCCAGGAACAAATCAATCAACTGGAGAAGATCGATCATGGTCAATGAGATCAATGGACCTCCGGCTGGAGCCAGAGAAGATGAGGCGTTGCGTGTGGTATGAAAGTCCTTTCTATCATCATTATGCTAACATTGATTCTATTTACAGCGCATGGAAAACTCCAACCGCAACATATTGACCATGCAGCAGGAGCACCAGGAGCTGCTGCAGGAGATGGAGAGGCTGCGTCATCGGGCGGCGATGATGAGTCGCTCTACCGAAGGTTCACAAGAGGAGGCTGGCGGTTCCACTCCGGGTCTTCCACCAAACACCGATGACCACACGGCACCAGCTCCAGCAACGGAGACGGTTCCCGATCAGACGCAACCCGCATCCGCTGGGGAGGCGCCAGCACCAGCGGAATCTCAAAACAAATCCGAGGCCGCTGAGGATGACGCCGAGGAAGACGACCCGGAAACGGCGGAATACATTCGGCAGAAGATTGCCGAAATCGCGGCCATGAAGGCGCAGTTCAAGCGTGTCGAGCAAATCGTCAACAACACGAACCTCATCGAAGAGCACATGGCTCGCAGCAGCAGCACCGTGGAGACGAGCACTGGAAGCACGCAGCCTGCCCAGCCAAAAACCATCACGACCACAACAGCACCTGCTGCTGAGCCAGAGGGCAGCGAGAGGACGTCCAGCATGATGGCGGAGGGTCTGGAGCGGAGCAACATCCGAGGCAACAGCACCCAGGAGAACGAGGAGCTGCTCACGACCATGCTGAGCATGTTCAACGAGTTCACCAGCGATCTGCGGGAGCAGGCGACCACTTTGCGAGCCGAGCGCGACCGACTCAAGGCGCTCAGGGATGAAATCCTGCGTCGGAGACACCAGTCCTAAGGATCCGAACCCCAATTCTCGAATAATTGTTCCTCCCACTGTAGGTGCTTGTGATAATTTTTTAAAGTTGAATCTGTTAACGGAAAAGCATGTCGAAATATTTTAAATGGAGTCTTCGTTTTTGTGAATTTGTTTTGTGAATATCATTTATTTGCGTAATAAAGAAACGCTTTGTTAATTTATTAATTTATTTTTTTTATTTTTAAAAACTTCTAAGATTTTTTAAATTTAATGAAATTTAATTTTTTAATTTATTTAAGTTAATTTTTTAAATTTAATGAATTTAATTTTTTTAATTTATTAAATATAATTGTTTTAATTTATTTTAATTTATTAAATTAAATTTTTAAATTTATTAAATTAATTATTGTTGTGTTGATTTTTCATTCCTCCTGCTATTTTTTGTAGAAAGCACCGAGTCCCGGTTTTTCGTAGTGATTTTTCGTAGAGTTGGCATCACTTTTCGAGCTGGATCTGCAAATGTCAAATGAGAGACCATAGTTTTTTTTTGTTGTAACCGGAAAAGTCGATGGGAGGAAAATTCGACGATTTGTTTTCGCGAATTTTTTATATTTAATTAAGTAATTAATGCATTAAATGCATTAAATTGAGAAGAATCCCTGAAGATTGAAGATATGTCGCTTCGGGTGTGAATTGAAACTGCGATTGGTGAAGATTTCTCCGGTATTTTGCGTTTTCATTCGATCTCAGACGAGCGGCGGACAGTGGTTGTAAATTTGCAAAATTCAATTACGGCGAAGAAAATCGAAAAGGAAGGAATCTCGGGGGTATAGGGAAAGAACACACGTATGTGAGATAATTGACAAAGAAGAGCGAGAGGAAAAATGGCACCCGCAAAGAATCCCAATTCAAACTGCAGCAGCAATAACAATTCCCATTACACGCCCCACGGCGGCGGCGGTAGCAACACAAACAATAACCACAGCAACAGCGGTGGCAACCAAAATGTTGCCGGGGCCACTGTAAACGCCCCGAGCACCACTGTAGCGAACAAGAAGCAAACGGGAACAGTTCCGAAAGCCACGGCGCCGATCCTACGTATCGAACGAGAGGTGGGCCAACAAAACCCAAAGTCGTCTGCGACACATTATGTGGCTGCCTCTGCGACTGGGAAGCCGACAAAGTCCTCAGCCAAGCGGTCGGCGGCCACTCTCATTCACCTGCAGAAGCAACCGTCGTCATCGCAACAACAACAGCAGCAGCAGCCACTATCGAGCAATGCATTCGCTACTGAACGGGTCAGTCCATTGAGTATAGTCACAGCCACACAACAACAACAACAGCAGCATCATCAGCAGCAGCAGCAACAACAACAGCGCAAAAATACCGAAATTGTGGCTCCCATTCGGCGAGAGCTGAAAGATTTGAATGTAAGTTTTAAGGATTGACTAGTCGGGATACTTCGAAGGATGAGTAAATATGGTCAAGGACTTCTCTAAAATTATATTTAGGGATCAATATAAATTGGGGACCTCTCTTGATGTGTCTTCAAAAGAGAACATTGAGAAATAATTTCTATTTCTCTTAAATTTGGGGAAGTGCGTCATGAAATTCAAAAATAAACACATTGAGAAGAAAGCGTAAACATCTTTCACCTTGTGTCCTATCGAAGCCAAAATTCAAGATACCAAATTTTCCCACGCTTTTTGAAATCGGCACCCACACTTGCAACTAGGCTATTTTTGGTTTCAGAATTTCGAGAAAATTGCAAACTATAATCTGCCGAAATTTCGAAATAATCTTTTAAATATAAGCCCATTATCAAATTCATTAGGGCATTATTTTTAAATGGGAGGATTGTTTAATTTTGAACAATGATGCATTTCATTGAATAAAAACCAAGTCAAAATATCCGAATTTCCCAACTCTCCACCAGTCGACGTGAGTTTCTCTCTCCCGACACGATTTTCCTCCTCTCTTCTCTTTGGTTTTTCAACAAAACACGCCGATCTCACTGATCTATTCCCATCGGCGCAGAGTTTAGTCATTCAGAAACGTTTCCGACTTTCGAACCGAAACGACGTGCAGGTTTCCTTTACGGACACCGTTGACCGACCCGACTCTCGATTCAGCTATCGCGACAACTATTTATCTAATTTTGGACAGAATTCGAAGAGTACAACTATCAAAATTGATATCGTAGACGTGATTGGTTTGTCTTTCTTCGCTCTTCTAATTGCCGTTTCGATATTTCGCCCCAAGGACTACTTGCTATCGACCGTTGTCACCAGTGCCAGTGCCAACAACAGCCACCAGCAGCAACAGCAGCTGCATCCATCGCAGCAGCATCAGTTGAAGCAGCACAATTACAACAAATCACAGCAGCAGCAACAGCATCAGGTGAACGACACCTCAGCTCCAACTTCTGTCGGTGCAGACATTGGTGAGTATAGAAAAGTTGTCTTCGTTTAGAAAATTACAATGAAAATATTTAGTCATCAGTAAACTAAAATATTCCGATCGCCAACGTGTGGCTGGCTGAAAGCGTTCGGTATTTATTTTTAGCCAGACATTTGATTTAGTCTTTTTATGCGCGCCTATCGACACCATTACTTAAGGTCTGTCTATTTTCGTGTTCTTTCTTCGGACTCTCTACGATTCGATTGGATTTTTGAGATTCCTTCGAGTCCATAGATCCGTTCACCTGTGCTTTAAGAACGTCTCTTTGAGAAAATACCACTTTCGTCAATGTGGTGGTATTCCATAAATTCGTTATGTAAAGCGAGGAAATCGTTTCCACGATGTGTATGCATTTTGTTTCGTTGGCGCTTCCAAAAACAATATCGAAATAGATCTATTCATGACTCGATAATAATGTAAATAAACGAAATGCGCTCTGTTCAAATAGTCTAAAGTTAGCTTTCAATGTCAAATATTCTTATACGAAAATTTATCGATTATTTTCGAAACTTTTGCTCTTCCCGCTTTTCCAGAAACCATCCACGACAGCCAGTCGCGATTCTGTTACCCCGTGCGCCCGATACCGCGCCGCAGTCTGCAGCAGAACGACACCAACGACTACAGCGCCTTCGCCTCAGCGAGCTCAGCGTCGACGTCGTCGAACGTCAATCTCCTCAACCATCCGGCAGCAGTTGGCGTCGTCATTCCCACGACACCCGGCATACCGTGCACCAGCAGCAGCAACAGCAACAACGACGTTGCCATCGTAACAAGTGGCCCCACAGATCTGTCCGTCACCGCAGCCAGGGCGCAAAATCCTCTGGTTAGCCATCAGCAATTGCTGCTGTTGCAACAACTGCAGCAACAAGTGGAGGAGCAATCGTCGTTGCTGGCCACAAATCGACAGCAGCTGGACTTGGCCACCTCCGGGTTGACCACAAGAACTTCCACATCGCCGGCGATCGCTGCCAACGACATTCAACTGTTGCAACGCCTTCAGTTGATTCAGCAGATTTTAGGGCTCGGTTCCAAACCGAACTCAACCGCGGCGCCTGCCCCACCATTGGCTCATTTTCATTCAACTCCGCAGCCGAACAAGGTTTGTCCGATCTCCCCCGTTAGACTTCTATTTTCTGTTTTATTCTTCTTTATTTTATTATTTTTTATCCGTTTGATTTGAAATTCCCAGAACCAAAACACAAAAATGGTGCACGAAATCAATAGCCCGACGGCCACAGACCGCGACGTGATCGTCAACTCGGCCAGTTTAGAAGATGTCGCACTGAGCGAGGTAGATATGGCACCCACAGCTAACAAGCGAACACTGATCTCTGAGAAATCACTAACTTTCCTTCCCCGCTCCACTCCCTTTAAATAATTCGACCCAGTCGCTTCTAAAGAAAGTCAACGATAATCGAAATGTTTTCTGTCTACTCCACAGATGAGCGACAATCGAGCCCAGTCCATTCAGTCGCTGCACAGCGCCCTGGAGACCCCGACTCCGGAGAACACTCCCTCGTACGATGAGCTCCAGCAGCGCCTCGAGGCCTCCAATCGCAACATCCAGAACATGCAGGAGCAGCAACAGCAGCTGCTTCGTTTGCAGAATCAGGCGAAGCAACATCTCAGCGAAATGGAGGCCCTGCGCCAACAGGCCGCACCTCTGAGTTTCGGCCTTCAGAACGGCAGCAGCGACACGCCCGAGTACCAGTCGATCGAGCAGGTCCACTCGGACATGGCCTCGTTGGTGGGACGCATGAAGAACCTCACCACGTTCATCCAGAACCAAAACGAGCTGGGCAACCTGTTGGGCGACGACGGCCCCGACATTCTGGCCGAGCAGGAGGCTCTGCAGCACAAGCTCGAGTCGTTGCGTGTGCAGCGCGACGAGATGCGTTCGTTGGTGGGTGAATTGCAGGACATCAATCGCAATGCGGAGCGATCGGCGGAGCAGCGACGCAATGGCGAGCGCCAGCAGGAAGAGAGTCCCAGGCGAATCGAGGCGGCTCCGGCTCCGGCCCCCGCGCCACCCGCTCAGACCACGTCCCGCGTGGTTCCCGTGGAATATTCACGCATTGTCCCCATCGAAATGCTGCAGGCTGCGGCTCAAGGAGCACCCAAGCAGAACGGAGCACCCGAAAACTCGCAGGTCGTCGCCGAGGAGGACGATCCCGCGGCCGCCGCACTCATCCGCCAGAAGGTGGCCGACATCGAGGCGATGAAGGCGCAGCTGCGACGTCTGAAGGACATGATGGAGACGGTCAACTTGATCGAGGAGCACAACGCGCGCGATCCCAAGGAGATCGGACGCACGCCTCCCGTGGAGATCCCGGTGCAGCGCGAGCGTTCGTCGCAGCGATCCTCCTCGTCGTACGATCGCGAACGCACCCCGACCGCCGAGAACCAGGAGAACGACGAGTTCATCACGGCCAAGGTGCGCATGCTGAACGAGGTCACGTCCGACCTGCGGGCGCAGGCGATGAGTCTGCAGGCGGAGCGCGATCGCATCAAGGCGCTCAAGGACGAGATCGTGCGGCGCAAGGAGCAGGCAGCCGCCGCCGCGCAGATGGGCGAGGACGCGCTCAAGCGCAACAGCGTCACCCCGACCCCGGAGAGCCGGCAGCGCCGCGAGGAGCAGGCTGAACGCGACGTCCTCAAGGAGGAGTACGAGGTGAAGAAGAAGGAGTTCGAGCAGCTCTGTCGACGCCTCCAGAACGAGGAGGTCTGCACGTCCACGCCGACGACGACGACCCTGCGCACGGGCGGCCGGCACGAGATCATGTCCGAGGCCGACGACGAAGCCGACGAGGAGATGAACGACTCGGACTTCGGCGCGAACGCCACCGGCGCGAGCAAATACTACAGCGGCGTGACGACCTCGCAGTCGTGCAACTCGTCGGTGCCGGACACGAAGAAGGCCGGCCCGGCGACCTCGGCGCCGATCTCCCTGGGCCACGGGCGTCGCGCCAAGGACTCGATGGACTCGACGACGGCGGCCGCCAACACGACGCACGACACGGCGGCCTCGCTCGAGGCGGCGAGCATGCAGTCGGGCAGCTCGCAGTCGTACTCGATGCCGCCGCCGATGCAGCAGCTGGGCGGCATCTCGGGCTGGCGCAAGTCGGTCGCGGACGAGCAGCAGCAGCCACCGTTCGATAACCTCCACCACCACCCGGTTTCTGCTGCAGTCCCGGGCCCCATCCCGCCCCCGCTGCCGTCGTCGTGGAACCCGCACTTCTACTACGGCGGCTCCCACCCGCCGGCGGCCTCGTTCACGCCGCCCCACTTCGCCTCACTCAACGGCGCCTCCGCCGGCCACCCTCCGCCGCCGCCCAGCAGCACCGAGTGCATCTGCAGCGCCTCGAACAGCGCCGCCACCCTGGGCGCCACCTCGGCCTCGGCGGCCACGACCAACGGCGCCGGTGCCGCGCAGATCGCCGCCGATCCCATGCTGCTGCAGCAGTTCGTCCAGACCCAGCAGATGCTCATCAATTCCGTGTGCCAGTGCAACCAGATGCTGTGGCATCAGCAGCGCGAGATCGACGCCCTCAACAACACAATCCACGTGGTGGGTAGCAATGAATTCTCCTTTGATTTGTTCACACTGAAACTACTGCAATCTCTTTCAATGTAGCTTCAGGACCGACTGCTGCAGCTGGGCGGGCCGCCCACCGCCGACCTGGGCTTCAATGTGCGGGCCGAGTCGGTGCCGCCGCCGACGTCGTCGATGTCGGGAGCGCTGCCCAGCAGCAACAACCTGTACTCGTCGTCGTTGCATAATCGTGCCCAATCGGAGCAGCCGATGACGTTTCTTCCGCCGCCCACACGCGGCAGCGCCTTCGCCAACTACCACCAACAGCAGCACCAGCAGCAGCAGCATTTGTTCCAGCAACGTCTGCGCAGCGCGATGAACACGGCGGGCGGCTACAACTACGCGGCCGAGACGCAGCAGCAGCAGAACGCCAGCAGCTCGGCCTGCTACTCGACGCTCAACAACGCGGCCCCCCCGCCGCCGCCGCCGCAGTTCAACAACGAGGCCCCGCAGTCGCCGCTGACCGGCGCCGGACCCGGGCCGATCTTCATGCACCACCACAACAACACCATCCACCAGAACAACGCGAATCTGCGCACCCAGAACCACAACGCGAACAACTTGCAGCAGCAACAGCAGCAGCACCAGCACAGCAACATCGCCGGCAGCAACGGCAACACGCTGAACAACCAGGTGCCGCCGGGCAATCGGGCCAACAACTACTGGGACAACTTCAGAAGGTAAACGAGCCAAATATTTTCCGTATTTCCTCCTCCCACGAGCGGTTGGTTTCGACTCCCTGAAACTTGGCGAAAGACTTTTGTACCGACTCCCTTTGATATATTGTTCCCCTAAGAAAGTGCAGACGATGCACGTTAAGCAAATGAATACCAAAGAAATAAACAATTCAAATACAACGAACGTTTTCTGGAATTGTTGGCCTATTCTTTCATTTAATGAGTTGTTCAATTGAATCGCTTGCCCAAGAATTGGGTTTTGGTGCACTTCTTCTTCTCTTCTCTTTCGTTTTCTCTTTCGTTCTATTAAGTTGTTGAAGATGAGTTTAAAGTGTTTGAAATTGAAATAAAAATAAATCCGGACAACGATCGTTTTGACTCTGGGTAAGTCCGTCGTTTCGTTGTTGCGTTCGTTGAGCCGTTTGCATGAGCGCCGTGGACGAGCCGCCTCCTCCCACCTCCACTAACCAGAGCTTTTGTCTAACTCAAAAACCACTCTTGTTTCCCTCGAAACACAATAACCAATAACCTGCGATTGATCTCTGCACAGAATATATGTTTATTGATATTAACCCTGAGCTGTGTTTGCTTCGAACTAACGATAACTTGCCTAATTTGCATCTGCAGCTACTCGCGCCAAAACTTGCTCTCGACCAACTCCAGCAAGAGCAACGAAGACCAGAACCAGCAGCACTTGCAGCAACACGAGCCGCCGTTCCAGCCGCAGGTCCACTCGCTGGCTGGTCTGCACCCGGAGGCGGAGGAGCAGCAGCATCAGTCGTCGCAGCAGCAGCAACAGCAACAGCCGCAGCAACAGCAACAGGCGCCGGCCCAACTGTATCAACCGCGACAGATCAACAACACCATCGATTGCAACAACTTGAACTACGAGAGCAACAACAGCAGTGCGAACAACGGCAACGGCAGCTGCAACAAATACCTGCGCTCGTTGCAGCGCAATCGCATCAACCAACTCCAGCAGCAACAGCAGCAACAACAACAACAACAGCAGCAGTGCCAGCAAAATGTCAGCCTGCTGCCGACGCCCAACGCCAGGAACCTCTATCAGCCGAACGTGCCGTCGCGGGAGCTGCTGGAGAACCTGAACTGGCACGAGAACGACGTGGGCGACGACGTCTACGGCAACTACAACATCACCATCGCCAACGACATGTCGGCGCCGACCTTCGGCGCGCCCGCGACCAGCGCTCGCAACATGAACATGAACCTGAACTTCGGCAACAACGCCCAGTACCAGCGGAACAAGGTGCCCGCGAAGCCGACGTGTCGAGGAGCCACCTCCCTGGGCGTCGTCCTCAATCGCTCCGGTCTGCAGTTGCCGCGACAACAGCAACAACAACAACAACAGCAGCAGCAACAACAACACCAATATCTAAATGTCTCGACCGCATCGTCCTTGGGCCAGAATCAGAGATTCAACCTGTTGACGACGTCCGCAGCTCCACCGCTGCCCCCCACCTCGGTGGCGACCACGCGAAACCCCCACAATCGCAATCGGGAGCGCGACCAGGATTTCTTGCTCTGCACCGTCGACATGTCCGACGGCTACAGCTATGTGGCCACTCCGCCAGAGGGCCACCTGCCCAATGCGGTCGACGACTACGCGGAGAATGGAGCCGCCGTCGAAGAGGACGAGGACGACACGACTTCCGATGAAATCAAGCGAAATCTCCTGGTGAACGCCCTGAAGAACGACAAGTTCACGACGAAGTTCTACGAGTCGATCAAGGAGGACGTCTTCCGGCGGCTCGAGAGTCTGCTGCTCGAGAAGGATGCGGCGGAGCGACCGGGCGGCGACTCCGCCACCATCAACCAGCCTCAACAGCAGCTGCAGCCACAGTTCGCCGCTCAGCTCTTCAACGATGTTGGTGGCGAAGGCGGGTCCGGAGGGAACTCTGCACGGGATCCCACTCGGAAGCTCTACCTGAATGCTCAAATGGGGAATCAGCAACAACAGCAACATCATCATCGGCAGCAGCAGCAACAACAACGGCTGGAACTGCAGCAGCAACATCAGATGGAGCTGCAGCAACCCGATGGGCCTTCGATGGGCGGCCTCAAGCTCGAGCTGGAGACGGACGAGTACGACAACAACAATGCCGAGGAGACCGAGAGCAACAATGCCGACAACGAGGTGGCCACGCTGGAGCTGATGTCCGCGGAGAACGCGTGCGACGGAGCGGGCGTGGAGAACGAGGAGCCCGAGGAGAACGAGACCCAGAGCAGACGCGAGCCGCCACCTCCGAGCCACCACAACGAGAGCCGTGCGAACGACTGCGCGAAGTCGGACGGGGGCAAGAGTGTGGCCTGCGGAACCACGAAGAAGCGGAAGAACCAACGGCAACGCAACAACTCATCAGAGACGTCAGCATCCGGCGGCAGCGCCTGCGCCTTGAAGGCAGATGAGCGACCTCGACCTCGAGATGCTGTAAGTCTTTACCCTTGATAACCAGACGATAATCGATTTCGGTCCTCACAAACCCACGACAATCCCCACCCTCGGCCTCTTCCTTAAACCAATTGTGTTCTCTCCAATAGATGGCCAACAACAGCACCGCCACCAACAACAACATCGATTGTGTCGACCAACCAACGACGAACCGGCCCGACTACGATCTCATCAACTACATCATCACGCGCATCCGCAACCAAACACACACGAACACGCTCATCAACGACACGTTGCTGGTGGAAATCGCCAAGTTGACAGCAACAGCTGCCCAGAACTCGGAGGCCGCGCGACTGACCGACACCGCTCAGCAGAGGCAGCAGCCACAGCCGCCGCTGCCCAATATATCGCCGAAGAAGATCTACGCGAAGATCAAGAAGCTGAGCATCCCGAGGCAGCGCGACCAGTTCCTGGTTTGGTACCAGGGCTATTTGGAGACGCTGTTCGTTGTGCACAAGAATGTGGTCGGCGGCGCGAAGAAGTCGTCGGGCTCGCAGCACGGGCGACAGAAGCAGCCGTCGTCGCAAGAGGGCGGCGGCGAGAAGATCGTCAACAGTGGCAACAATGGGGCGACCAAGACCCAGTTCAAGCTGCAGAATTCGAGCACGCTCTCGAATGCGAACAACAATAACAATATGATTAGGGAAAACGTTGAAGTCAACGATGCCGACTTGGCGGAGGCAGATCAAATTTGTTCGGCGAACACGAGCAGCAACAACAGCGGTCTGTTGTTGCAGCAACACGAGGATGCGGACGACACCAACGCAGCCAACAACGAGCTGGACGTCGTGGCCGGCGGAGACGACATCGAGATCAAACAGGACAACAATCTCGACCTGAATCTGAACTCATCGAAGCCGCGTTTCAAGACCGAGTACGAGGAGTTGGAGAACAACGAGAACCCGGAGGAAGAGGGAGCAACCGCTTGCAACCTGTTGGTCGATGAAAAGTCTGGAGAGGCAGAGGAGAGGGAGAGAGAGGAAAATGCGGACGGGGTCGAGGCAGCAGCACCAGCGGCAACATCGGAGTTGAACATCAACGTGCAACATCTGGAGGCATTGACAACCAGCTCCAACAGCGACAACACCGAGAACACCGGGTCGCAGACGGAGTTCCTGAAGCGGAATAGTGTTGCCTAGTTAGTTGTCTACATGTTCGTGGGCTCCACCATTTGCTTGATGGCCGCAACAATGCTCCGCTTCTTATTGTACGCGATATAGCTAGCGCTTGTCGAAGACAACATATCGTGGCGTGCTTGCAACATTTTGTGTCCTGTTCCCAATATCATGAGTATGGTAGTGTCATGGGAATGCATTATTTCCCCTGAAAATATATCCATAACAGGAATTGGTGCGACTGCAGAAGTGTCGAAGGATGAGATTTATAGGTTATATATTTTGTAATCAAATAAGCACTACTTTTGAACAGGATCCCCTAGAACCATGAGTTTTCATCGATATTAAACTCATTTCTTTTAAAATTTTTTACAGAATCTAAATTAGGTTTTACATTTACAGACACTTTATTTATTTACATATATGCAGAAGAGGTTTTTTCATTCAAATATGTTATTACACGAGTTTCTTAGTTTTAACTAAATACATAAATACTATATTTAAAAATATTCCCATATTTATGAAATACATCATTCCTATTACATGCGTCCAAATATCTGGGCATGTTAAACCATAAGAAATATGTTTTAAAACAATAAACATAGATATTTCTTTAAACAACCATTAAATCTGGAGATTATCCCAAGCTCCCATTTATACAATAAAATATCAAACTTATCAACCATTAAATATGTTGTTTTATTTAATTTTGTAATTTTTCCGAAACTTATTTATAACTTACCGTTATTTACCTTATGAAAAAAATTCAAAAGGGAATTTAATGTCTGGAAAATCCCTCGTAATAGTGAATTGACAACACTGTTTTGAATTTTGCAGGAATTTGTTTTGACAGAAAATGCGAAATCGCGCACAGACACATTTATTCGGTTTGTTTACCTTTTTGTTGACCTTCCCTGTTTCACTCTTTCTATTCTACTCTTCTATTTTTCGGTTCGGTTTAATTAAAATTAATGTTTAATTAATTAATAAATAAAATATATAAAATCCGCTCCAATCGAATTAGTTGAAGCCACAGACCCCGCAGCAATCGCTGTCTTTGGCAAGAACGATGGAAGACCAGGCAAGTCTTCACCGCTTTGGAACTCCATTGGATCCACTGGATGAAGGTAACTTAAGGTGACTTCCTCCAAAATTGCACTAATTTCAATTTACCACCAGAAACGGCTTTAAAGGAGAAGCCCAAGTATGTCGAGGATGAAATCGTGACAGACGAAAATGGACGTCGCCGGTTTCACGGCGCCTTCACCGGCGGCTTCAGTGCTGGCTACTGGAACACGGTCGGCTCACAGGAAGGATGGATGCCGAAGAGTTTCAAAAGCTCGCGTTCCGAAAAGGCGGGGCGCATCGAACAGAAGCCCTCCGATTTTATGGACGACGAAGACTTGGGCGAGTTCGGAATTGCGCCAACGACCTTTGAGGTGCGCAAAGAGTTCGGCGGCGGCGAAGAAGAGCGTGGCACTAAGCGAAAGTTGCAGCAACCCAGCAGCACCATAAGCTCGGACACAATTGATCTTCTGCAGAAATTGTTCAAGCCCATTCAGAACACCGTCGGCGTGGAAATATTGAAGAGTTGGGGTTGGAAACCCGGCCAAGGAGTGGGACCTCGTCAAACGAAGAAGGAAAAGAAACTGGCAGCCGAGTATAACAAGAGGCAAATGTATATTATGCAGAAATATGGTTGCTCGACTTCTGGTGATACAGACACGGGCAATAAGGATGAATCAGAATCGTCTGACGATGATGAGGAGAACGATGAAATCACATTTGCTCCCGACGACTTCGAACAGTACATTGCCAATCCCAAGTTGGATAAATTCGGAATCGGTTACAGTGGACTCAGTCGAGATCCGGTTCTGTCCAATGACAAATCTAAGGCTGACCAACACTTCAATTTGTTCACTCCGTTGGAGATTATGGGAAAGAACAACAAAAAACTGTCGATTACAGGGCAGGCGTTTGGTGTTGGCGCTTTGGAGGAGGAAGATGAAGATATCTATGAAAGAGAAGATATGTCCAAGTATGATTTCTCGCTAGAGGATAAAAAAGACAAGGATAAAAAGAAGAAAAAGTCTGATAAACATGTACAGGATCTGACGGTATTGGAGGGTTTCGTACCAGCTAAGGAGGACGAGAGCTTGCATAATACAGCAACGTACGATGTGGAGCTTCCGAAAGGCTACAAGCCACGTAATTGGGCTGTGCGAAAGTCTCGCTTTTCGCCAATCGATGAAAAGCAATTGCAAGCAATCGAGAGAAATCGTGCCCGTACTTCTAGAAAGGCGGATCTGACACCAGAAGAACGAGGTCGCCTACTCGATGAGCAATCAACGTCAAATGCGTCCACTGAAGTAGTTGAAGAAAAAAACGATGCAGTGCTTATCGAACCATCTTCAACAAATGAGAGAGTTAAGGAGAAACCGAAATCTTACTTAGAGAAGGTTAACGAGAAATATAAGAGCAGAGAAGACAAAACCAAGGAACTATTGGAACGTATATCCGCGAAGACCTTTGGCTTTGTGCGAGGAGGTATTATTGCAACCGATGGCAAGGAGAAGGGAACTGAAGGAGAGTCGACTGGTGCTTCAAAGGAGATGGGTAACACACGTCGTTATTTTTGATAACACATGAATTCTAACGACTCTTTCATCCAGATTCAAGCAATTTATCTGGATCCTTTAAGCCATTTCAATATGACGAGGCGAAGCAAACGCGTTACGATAAATTTATAGAAGCTGACGTGTCTGAAGAGAAGGATATACAGGCCTTCTTAAGTAGCGTTCAACCTGTACATATGTCGGAGTGGGATCGCGAGATGGAGAAGAAAGAGTTCATACAGGCGAAGAAACTGTATAAGCCCCTCCAAGGAATTATGGCCAATCGGTAAATATTCATCATTAATTTGCAAATCAATTCTAAACTCCATATTTTATAGGTTTGTATCCGAGGCCACAGTCGTGGAAGAGGCACCCAAAAAGGAGATTGTAAAGGACACCGAACGTACTGTGACGGTCGTTCGAACTAAAACGATGTGGAAACCTAGTTCACATCTCTGCAAGCGATACAATATTGCGGATCCCTTTGGCGGAACTTGTGATGATGAGAAGACACAGAGGCAGAGTTTTAATAAATCAACAAAATTGTCAGTTTTTGACTACCTGGAAGGTTCGATGAACACGAAGTCGAACTTTGTAACACCAGTGATAATTCCGAAGCATATGCATCAACCTCAAGAGATTGTGAAGAATGCCCTTGCTGCTAAAAATGCTGAAAGCAAGGAGAAGGTGTCATCCAATGAAAAGTTCAGCATTGAACCGAGCACTTCAAGGACCACTGATTCACATGGGTCAAAGGAGGAGGCGCAAAAGCCAAATGAAGAATTAGAAAAGAAAACACCTACAGACCAGGGAGAATCCCGTAAAGAAGAAGAGATCGCCCCACCAACTGAGGCTCTGCGTCGATTGACTTTTGTGCCCAAAACCGAATTGGAGAAGCGAGTAGTAGAAAGCCAAGATTTGCCACCCTCAGAAAAGAAGGAACTATTTAAGGCAATATTTGACGACAGCGATGACGACGAGAACCAAGACGAGGAATCTAAAATTGAAGAGACACCTCAATTTGTAGAACCGCCTCCCAAGCCGTCTGTCCCAATAAATATCCTCCGGAATACGTCACCTCCACGGGGAATTTTCGCTGCCTTATTTACAGTGAATTCTAAAGATAATGAAAAGAATACTCCCACCATGGATGAGAAGAAAGATGAAGTGGAGTACGAACCTCCGCCCAAAATAAAGTTTCAACCCAAAGACAAAAGGATTGAACACACTTTGGATGAAAGTAAAGCACCTGGAGCGGAAAGTGCAGAAAATATATATGGTCCAGCAATTCCAACTAATTTACAGCCTCGGGTCGAAGCCAAAACAAGTACCGTCGATGCTGAGTCATTGTCTATGGCTTCGATATCTGGAGCACAGCGGAAAAAGTACAAAGGTGTTGAAATCATCGAGGAATGGGTGGAGAAGAAGGAAGTGAGCAGCAGTGATGAGAGTGAAGATAGTGATAGTGATAGCAGCAATAGTAGTCGCGAGAGGAAACCGAAGAAAAGCAAAAAATCGAAGAAGAGTTCCAGTAAGAAGGAGAAGAAATCCAAGAAGAAGAAAAAGAAAAAATCCAAATCTTCAAAGCACAAAAAAAGGTAATTTAATTTTGAACGGTTGTATTGCGAAAATAAATATCAAGTACATCCAATATTACGTCCTGGTCTCCATTAGTTTTTTGACCATTTGAAAATAACAATACCGACTATCGTATTCCATGTCGTACCAAAAGTTAACAGCCACACAGCCATGGCTTTGACGAACGTGGTGAAACCACATATTAGGTAAAAACAATATATCTCCGGCATGGACCCTTACACGCAGTCGTTCGGTTTTTGAGAATCCCGGATAAGTGCCCAGGTCGGGCATCACTGGATCAACACAAATCCATTCGGTCTCAAGCGGCACTATATCGTTTTCCACCTTATCCATTATCGGTTCGATAATAAACTGCCCCGACTCGTTTTGCGTGTACACTCCGGTGGGAAAGCGCTTCATGGGAATAAATGGAGCTTGATGTGGCGGTATAAGAATGAAGTCCTTGTATCCCGATATCACACAATACAGATTCTCATACGGGTCCTTGTGCATCGAGGTGACGGCGCGCTCGTCTCCCATCCAGAAGTTGACGGCATCCGGTGGTTTATTGAAGCATTCCTGAGCGAAATTCAGAACACTCACGTCGATGTCCTTCTCCAACTCCGGCAGATCTGTCGACAGGTTCGAGTTTTGCTTCTGTATGTAATAAACTGCACCGGCGGGGTCGTCGAGCTTTTCCAGGAAATCGCTCATCTTCATTGTGGTTTCCAGAGGTAGAACAAAGTATTCGGTGCCCTTTTGAGTGGCCAAGCCATCGGCATAGCCATTCGGCGTCACAGCCACATCGATGGGTTTATCGCCCAGCACCTGCAGAAGGTACTCGGGCGTCCATTTCTTCAGAGCCTCCCAGTTTCGTGTGGCATTCCGTATGACCACCGGGACATTCTTCGCATAGTACTCGCGGGCGAATTCCAGAGCACTCGGCGTTTCCTCCAACTCGGCCACCGACGATGCGAAGCCCAGCTCCTTGGCCTCGTTCACCAACACCTCGAAGGCATCGTTAATGATGCCTTTCTCTCGATTCCTCGTTGTGGACATGTGTAATGAACACTGACTGCACTCCACGCCTTCGTGAACTGTAGCATTAGTAGTAGACTGGAACAACTTTTGGCAGCCACTGTAGAGCTCAACAGCTGAGATTGACAACTTACAGCTGTTCGAGTGACATGTGTTCAGTGCGAAGGCCATGTAATTGGGAGTTTCCCTTCCCTCCCCCAACGCACTCAGTTGAATTTGTTTGATACAGACTGTTGAAGGAAAAATCTCTAATATTAGTAAAAAAAAAATACAATTGAATTGAAAAGAATAATTACCATTGAATTCTTGAAACAATCCATCACCAATCAATCAATTCATAGAAGAGAGAGATCTACAAAGCCCACAAGACGCTAATCTTTTAGTCATTAATTTAATTAATTCTGTGCACTGAAAAAAAGAATTCGATAAAAATGAGTACAAGCTTCAACGACGAGGAGAATATCATAAATTGGGAAGAGGAAGCAACGGCCATTATCAATGACGTCAAACTGCACGTCGAGGCAATTGAGATTTCGAAAGTGCTGCCCGCCAGCGAGAGCAACATTTATCTGAATCTACGGACCATCGAGGGCAACGATTACTGTGTGCACGTCTCTAGCATGGGCTTCCGCATTGTGTCCAATGCATACGACACCGTGGATGCGGAGAAGAGCGAGGTGGACGAGGAGGAATGCTACGAGACGCCCTACGCGCTCTTGGATAAAATAAGTCCCAGATACATCGAATCATTCGGGAGTAAGTTGTGCCAACAACTGCTCAACTTACAACAAGGAAGCTTCAACGAAGAGGACGAGGAGAACATCGATGAAGGAGACGAAGATTACGCCAATACGGCGAATGGTGTTGAGAACCCTGATAAAAAGGAATAGTACTGAGTAACCAAAAAAGGCTGGAATTGACTATGTGCAAAGGAACTATGACTTAATTTACTAGGAATGCATTTTAAGCCAAAAGGACACAACAGAATTTAATAATTTAAATATGTATTAAGTATTATTTTATCAAATAATTTGCAACTTTCGAATCATATCTAGTTGTTCTACACTTTTAAGCGTTTCAAGAATAAAGATTGTGATTGCAGTTCAAGATCAGTTAATTTCCGAACGACTGGCACTAATTGGTTTACATGGTCCTTGTAACCAGTGCCGGTGTTTAGATTCTTCTGGCCATAGACAACTTTGCCGTCGAACTCATTTTGTGGAACAACCATGTTTGTTTCAATTTGCTGAATGGTGATGTTCAAATGATCTTCTATTTCGGCAAGTATCTGCAATGAAAGAAGTATTTTGTGAGGCTACTGTAAGAGACTCGGGATTCAACTTACATTCTTTTCGTTGTACCAAATGCAGCAACCACGGCTATCAATCAAATTGGTGTTGCTGCAATTACGTCCGCGACTGGGACACCAATCGCCGTGGTACCACACCTAAACACCAATCCATTGAGTATAAACTTCATAAATATGATTTCAACTAACCTTCTCCGGCACAGTAGACACCAAACTGATGGCCAAACCCATTCGCTCGGCACGTCCGACACGCCCAATGCGATGCACATAGTTAGATTTTTCATCAGGCAAAGTAAAGTTGATCACTTGAGGGAGAGAACAAATCAGTACCGAGTCAACCAATATTCAAGAATATGTTAACTTACTGAATGGTAGGCCAGTGATATCCAAACCCCTCGCAGCGACATCAGTACAAATCAAAAATTTCACCTGCTCCCTTTTGAACATTTCCAAGTTTTGTTTGCGCTCTGGAGGCTTGCGATCGCCGTGCAGACAGACGCATGAATAGCGCTGTCCACCGCGTTGGCTCAAATACCGCTCTAAATTATCACAATCCAACTTCGTACGACAGAATATTATGGCTCGATCCATTTTATGCTCCTCTATGGCACGAACGCAATACTCGCCTTTCAAGCGCTTCACAGCTTCCGAAAAGGATTCTGGCGTTTGGTTTTGCGGATGCACGTTATCTCGCTGATGAACCGCATCAGTTTGTACATGCTGTCGCAAGTTATGCCACGTTGTATCCTTTTGGGGATCCACCATGCAGACTACATGGTGTACGGTTTCTGGCACAGCATCTTCGCCCTTGAGGTCCACCCAAGTGGGAAAATGCATGAGGCGATCTGCCATTTTCTTCACCTCAAAAGCATGCAAAGTCGCCGAACAAACTACCATTTGCAATCGTCGTCCATCAGAGGTGATTTTGGGTATTTGCTTATGCAAACGGTCGATGAGATCGGTGTAGCCCTGTTTAAGTAGTGCATCAGCCTCGTCCAACACAAAGAATCTGCAAAGTAATCATGTTACCGAGAGTTCCTTTCATTTACATACAACTGGAAACTACCTGCAGTGCGTCAACTGGACAAACCCGCTGCTGATCATCTCCTCCAGCCGACCTGGAGTGCCGACAACAATTTGTACACCTTGTTGCAAAGCGCTCTTCTGCTGCTCCAACTTAACACCGCCGATCAGCAGCAGTGACCGCACCACTGGGTTCTTAAGGTGAACTCTGAACTTCTCAATCTGATTGTACGTCTGTTCGGCCAACTCCCGACTGGGCTCGATTATGATGGCTTGCGGAGCATTCGGAGCCGGTTTGCTGGTCGTTGGTGCATTGGGAATTGCCAAAGGATTCGCTTTTGTGGACTGTGGACCTGCCTTGCTAACCGCGATGAAGCCGTTCGGGGCATATTTGAAGTCAGTTGCCCCGAAATTGAAGAGCATTTCAGCATTCTTCAATACCACCGCCGGGTAGAATGTCTCATCGCGCAAGTTGTCCGCAATGCGGAAGGCCACACCAAGGTTCTGTCCGTTTTTCGTAAACGAAATTTCCATGCGATCCAAGTCCAGCAGGCAGCCAATGACATCACTTTTACCAAAAGCCTCGCCGTAGTCGTCGAACTGACGGTTGTTGGACTTTTTGCCAGTGCCTCCGAATCCATAACCAAAGCGACACGTGCCCAAGTCCAGCTTCGCCTGTGTGGTGGACCAGCCCACACGGCAGAGACCCTCGTCCGTTACCGTGGCTTCATAGTAGAACTTGCCCCTCCCTCGAACCCCGGTGGTGGCCCGACAGCCGTGCCACTCCTTGAACTCACGCGATTGGCAACGCATTCCGTCGGGTGTCACCGCCATCGCATTGCCACGGTCGAAGAAGGACATCGTCCAAGGCGCGATAGAACTTGTTGCTCCAGAGGTTTTGGTGCTCTTGCCTTCCTCCAGATCGCGCATCGTCTCCCAAACAGTCTGCAGGATGGGCAGACAGAAGGCACCTGTTTTTCCCGACCCCGTCTCTGCAGCCATCAACACGTCGCCACCGCCCAATATCAGAGGAATCGCCTCGGCTTGGACATCAGTCGGCAAACTGGAAATCCACAGGAAACATTAGAATTTGGTGAAACACCAGGACTATCTATGGAAACTCACGTCCATTCCATGTCCTCGATGGCATTCGCTATCTCCGGCAGAACGCCAAACTCTGTTAAAATATGTTATATAGTAACAAGAAGAAAGGTTAAAGACTTCTATTCCCAATATTCACCTTCAAATGCAGTCATTTTATACAATTTATTCGATTTTATTCAGAGACACAAATACGAGCCGGCGAATGCTGCAAAAAATAATTGAATCGGAAAACCTTTGGGTGTGTTCAGTGCAGTGTGTGTCTCGCATAAAAGCAATTAACAGAGTTCGTTCGTTATTGAATTCTTTGTACATAACAGAAAATTCCCCTAACATTCTGTTATTCTGCTACCCCAAGTGTTATTTATTAATTTTTATTATTTTGTTCTTAGATTGTAAGTTCTTAGAAACGATTCTTAGATTGTGAGTTCTTAGGAACTTGTCGGCTGATTTCGTATAATTTTTATTCGAAAACAAGGTAAGAAATCTATACATATATAATAATTTTAGTATATCAAAACATCCTATATATTCCGTGTGCTACTTTAAGCGTTTACTTTTAAGTGTTGTCAGGAATCACAATTTTCCATTATTAAATCTCTCTCGAATGAGAAAGTTGAAAACGACGATCATTTGTCCTTGTACGAGAGCAAATACTCCATCGTGAATATTCGCAGGATCCGACTGATGTTCTCCGTCGTGACGAAGTCGACGATCGAGGCGTTGTCGTGTTGCGTGTGCCAGACGGAGGGAAAGGGCACGGGAATCAAATGCAGGATGGGAACCTGTCGTCGCAGGAACGGTATGTGGTCGTCCTCGATGAAGGACTCGCGCAGTGTGTTCGGCAGGAAATACTGATTCGGCAGGTGGCGCACGACTCCACTGCTCGTGTATCGCTCCAGCAGGCCCATGTGGGAGAGACGCTCCTCGATGCTCACCAAACGCGAATACCACCCCTCCGTGTTCGAGAAGAAGCTGTAGAATTTGGGATCCGGCGCTCCGATGAGATCCAACAGCACGAGCATGTCGATTTTGTCCAGGAACTTCTCCTCCTCCCACTTCCTGGCCAAGTGTCGAGCTCCATAGATGGAATCGTTTGGACCCCAGTTCTCGAAGGCTTCCTCGCCGTCGAAGAACAAGAGCATGAGACTGAGTTTCGAGTTCCTGAACGAGTCCAGTTCGTTCTGCAGGACTTGGGCCAAATTGATCAGCATGGCGCAAGGAACCGCCGAGTCCGTGGCCCCGATGAATTCATAGTCGGGCATGTATTTGCTGTCGTAGTGGCAGGAGAGGACGAGAAAGCGCTCGGCCTGGGGATTCAGTGTGGCGATGATGTTCTGGAAATGCAGCTTCCCCAGAATCGGCACCGTGTCGTGGAACTTATTCAGGGTCACGGTCCACTTCAGGCCCTCCAGCGTGCTCTTGATGTATTCGCGCACCTTTCTGTGGCCCTCGGTGCCGACAACGCGCGGAATCATGATGTTGTCGAGGACATTGCGGAATTGCTGCACCTCTGAGAGCCGACTGACGGACAAGAAGCGAGCATCGGGAAGCTCCTCTGCTCGGTGCTGGACCTGAAAGTGTGAAAATAAAAATAATACCAATCAATCAGATCGAACAAGAACAAATTACGTAGTTAGATCTCCCACAATGATACCTTCTGACGGCCCACGACAAAGCCCTGGTCGTCAAGCTTCGCAACTGCATTCGCCACAAGCAGAGCCGCCAAAACACTGCACAGATGAATATTCATTAGAATTGCACAACCAAATACACCTGCCTGCCGATCTCTAAAGTTGACACGAAAGCAGTTCGATCTGAGTAACTAAACTATTCAAACAAAGTTTAACGAAGGGAGGTGAGCTAGAGAGGCGCGTCTTTACCACCGAGTCCTTGTGGTCAGATCTAGTGATTGTGGAAACAAGCACTTTGATCGTTAACTGAACTGAATTCACTTATTGATATATTTAAAAGCGAGTTCTTTGTGTTAAATATGCCAGATAGTTAGTAGTCTACTAAACTCGCACTTCGCGATATTCCGTTTGACCACTTGTGAATATTCAACTCCCAGCTGTTTATGAAGAAAACCCACTCAGAATCGGGGGAAATCCACTGTGTGGAACTCACTCAATGGACGCAACATTTCCAGATAAGAACAGACAGAAACGTAAACAGAAACAGAGCGATAACTGTCAGATACAGCCTGCACGTGAAGGAGATACTTTTTTTTATTTAATTTTTTTTTCTTGGTTTTATTTCTGTCTCCACTTCCCGGAAAACACACAAACGCATAAACTTTTGAATTAGTTGCAGTTCAGAACCGTTAAAAACCCGTGGCTCCAACTGATGCAAATCCATCGTAACTCACCAAATCGCCAACCTCGAAGCAGGCTCCGAGGTTGTATATTTTCTTCTTGGGCTTGAATTTCGAGAATGCATCTTCCAGATGCTGCAAAAGTTGATTGTAGGAGCGAACGCCTTTCCCGAACTGAGACAGAAGTTTCATCTTTTCTGTTGAATTAATTGTTTTTTTTTTTAATTTTTTTTGTCAACTACTTCCTTGTCAGACTAACTTCCTCTTTTCTTGCCTTCTCGCCGACCTCGCCATGAACTTCCAAATGTTATGTAACTAATTGTTTACATCCGAATGTAAGGAATCATAATTTTCATTTTTGAGTTTTCCCAACCCCCAAGGTCTTTTTTTATTTTTTTTTTTATAGTTTTATAAAAATGTATTTGAATAGTATATTAATTATAGCTAATATAAATGAGCCTTAAATAAAACTAGCTTTATCTATCATCTACATATCATCTATAAATTTTGAATATCTATTTTTCAACAGAGAAATATGAGGACAAGCCGGTGAATTTAATCCACTGTGCAGAAAATCACTCAGTTACGGAAAAAAAGACAAAATGCTGTGCTGGTAACTCCTTTCAGAATCGGTTCGCATCGTTTGGTTGAGTGTGCGTCGTCGTCGTCGATCTCGGTGTGGCATGCGTCTGTGTGTGTTGGTGCCTCCAAGATTTGTTTTTGTAATTTGCAGAATTTGACAGAAATAAATGATTTCAAAAACGACTTCACCTTGACTTTTTTTTAGAACTTCCCTGTAATTTGTAGAAGTTCTTCAGTTGTTGTTGTTTTGTTTGCTTTTTACGTCATTAAACGTCAGTTGAAACGTTTGGTTCGTTTCTTGGTGTGTGTGGCCAGGCGTCTGGCTGTGTGTCTGTATTCATTTGATTAACATTTTCAATTTTTCTTCGTTTGTGGCATAAAAACGCAAAAATTGTCAACAAAATTCCAAAATAAATACCAAAGAACAAAAACACCTGAATTTAAAAGCAAACAAACAAGACTTTCGGTCGATCAAGAAGTGATTCGTGCCGAAGCATAAAATCGAGCAAGGTGGGGGTTAAAAGAGGCTGCTAGTAGTGCAAATTAAACCCAATTTAGTCTCCGGTTGGGTTGGACGAAGCGGGGTGACGTGCGATCAAGATTTGCAGTCGTCGAGTGCGAAAACCGTATTCGGAGAAAATATCCAAGAATTGTTTGTTCTCCAATGCGGAAAGTCTCAAACGGGAAATCCTAGAGTTTTCAAGAGGCGTCACCAACATTTGCAGTGAGTATAAATTAGTGCTGCGGGAGCTTCTGTTTCAAGGTCGAGGTGGAATTTTGTATTTGTCACTTGCTATGCACCAATGAGCGAACCCCCCTCGAATTATGTGCTCCAAGAGCATTGCGTCGACGCCACCCGACCAAATGCTCGTGAATAGTTTTTGTTTATAAATTAAAGTAACTAATTTTTCAGCGTGAAAAACTAAAAACACTTCGCCATTGGGAGGAGTTTCAATATTAGTAGCTGCGACACCCAGTAAACATGGAACCCTTCGACGTAACGGATAGAAACAGGTGTGTCTCGAATTAATCATCCATCCTTCGCTTGCATGGAGTGAATTTATTTAAATTAAACTGCGTATTTCACAGTTGGTATTTCGGTCCCATGTCGCGGCAAGAGGCAACCGAGGTGCTTATGAACGAACGGGAGCGGGGAGTATTCCTCGTACGGGACAGCAACTCGATATTAGGCGACTACGTGCTGTGTGTGAGGTAAGGAGTAACCGATACCCCTCATTTGCAACTATTCATCATCATCACTTTCGCCTACAGAGAGGATTCCAAAGTAAGCAACTACATCATCAACAAAATACAGCAACAGGATCAAATCGTGTATCGCATCGGAGACCAGTCCTTTGAGAATTTGCCGAAATTGTTAACATTTTACACGCTCCACTACTTGGACACGACTCCGCTGAAACGACCGGCCCCGAAGAAGCTGGAAAAGGTCATTGGCAAATTTGATTTCGATGGAAGTGTGAGTAGTCTAGTGGGTCGAAAGCAAAGCTTGAATCTAATGTTGTTATTCCATTGCAATAGGATCAAGATGATTTGCCCTTCCGTCGTGGAGAGATCTTAACAATTATTCGCAAAGATGAAGATCAGTGGTGGACGGCAAAGAATGCTGTTGGACAAGTTGGCCAAATTCCTGTACCCTATGTTCAAAAGGTTTGCAGCAACCACTCCTTATATATTTTGGGTAATAATCATCAATGTCCTTAGTACGACGAGAATTCCGAAGACAACAGCTTCGAGCGCCCTTCTTCCGGGGGCAGTAATTGCGGCAATCTAATAGGAAGTGGAAATAGTCTCCGCTCGCCTCGTGTGGCCGTCAATGCGACTGGATGTCCTGGAAATATCAACGCTCCGCACACACCTCCGGTCGGCAACGCCCATCAACTGGGCAATGCCTTGAAGAAATCCGACCTCAATGTGAGCACACAACATCAGTTGAACATAGTACGAAAAGTAATGTTTTGCTATGATTTCAGAGAAAGTTACCTGCTTATGCGCGTGTGAAACAAGCGCGTGTACCGAACGCCTATGACAAGACGGCATTGAAATTGGAAGTGGACGATATAATCAAAGTTACTAAAACAAATATAAATGGCCAGTGGGAAGGAGAGCTGAAAGGTAAAAAGGGACATTTCCCGTTTACACATGTAGAGTTCATTGACAATGAATGCGATATGGTGAATAAGGCTGGAGAATCACTGGACGCGCACACAACAACAGCGAACAACGATTGGGGGGAATAAACTGTGAGCATGAATCATAATAATATTCGTCAGCATATGTTTCATGCCTTTGTTTTTCCAGCTGATGGATGCACGAGAAGTTACCTAATTAAATAAACTGCATGGTTATGTTTTGCTATGATTTATCCAAATATCTCTCCAACGTCAACGTCTAGCTAAGCAGGCGATGTCTGTGTATGTATCATAATGTGGTGCTAAGGATTTTGTTGCACAAATTGCTTTTAAGCACAATATTATCACCGTTTCTTTGTATATAGTTATCATTAATGGAACGAGAAGCTTATAATTTCTTAAAGTATGACAACATCGATCGATATATAAATAAATTGGTTAGCTAACGTTAAGTAAAATTTAGGTTAAAAGTAAAGTACACAACCGATTTTATGTTTTCCTTATTTTAAGATTTACACACAAATTACGTCATAGCTTAAGTTTGCATCCCAAATAAATAAATATTGTATTGAAAGAACGAAGAAAAACATCGTGAAACAAAAATCGGTTATAAGATTAGATGTCTGTGAGTCTACTTCTTGGGTCTGTCTACATTAACATAAAACTTGAACTGATACATTCTCCGAAATCTTAAAAATCGAAACCTCAGAGCAACGCGAAAGAAGATTAATAAATTATCAATAACGACCATATGATTTACAATTTCCAAGGTAATTTTCGAACATTTGATTAAGAACACGAAATGTGAAAAATTCCCAAAGCAATGTATTTACGTGTATCTCTCTTAAACTTATAGAAACCGTATAGTATATGGAAATATATATAAAGAACATTTAAATGATAATTTATTCAGGGAATATTCTAAAGAACAAGTGAACAAAACAAAATCAAATCAAATTACATTATAGCTACATCTCCGAAGACAAAATGTTATCCATAAATAAATAAATAACTAAATAGAAGAAAACCAAAAATATAAAAATTGACAAAATTTGAATGAACACTTGATCAAAAGGCTATTGAATACGAATACGAGAGCTGAAGCTTAGCAATTTCTTAAATAATTGATAATCATCATATTAAGATTATATTCTCAAATTCTAAATATTTTTAACTCGTTGATTATTAGAAATGTGAAATATTTTCCATTTATTATGAATATTTAAATGAAAACAATTATGTAAATTAACATACAAAGTATATATAAAATATATTTACCTTAAATAACCATAACTGATGAATACTGTTTCGAAAGGAAACCTTTAAATTTTTTGAATAAGAACAGGAAAATCGGGGAAATCTGATTTTGTGGGAATTTCGGAACAATGAATGCTAAGGTCTGGCAACATTTTACTACTGACAGCCATCTCGACGCAAGGAGAAACTTCTTTAAAAATTATCATTTTGGTTATTTTTGTTGGAAATCCCGAAATTTGCAAATTTCCGTGATTTTTGCTTTGTTTACATTTTGTTTCACCTTCCCTGGTTTTTGAGTAGTGGATCGAAAGTACAGTAAAACGCAACCCTGCTCGCCGTCATCAACGAAAAAACAGTTTGTTTGAATTTTCAAGCGGGCGAGAAAAAAATTTCCTTGACGACGAATAATTTTATTTGCTTCTGAAAAATAGAAACAAATAAAACCCGAAAAAATAAATATAACATTTGTGAAAATGTCCACGAATAACTCCGTCTTCGATGATCCCTGCTTGGAGCGCCATTTCACTGGCCACTGCGCCTCCATTACGCAGGTGCGTTTCAATCAGGCCGGGACGCAAATCGCCACCAGCTCCTTGGACGCGTCAGTCATTTTATGGGACTTGCGGCAGGCGGCGCGTTGCATTCGCTTCGGAGCGCACTCGGATGCCGTTTTCGGAGTCGCTTGGTCGCCCAAGTCGAATCTGGTGGCCTCGGCCAGCAAGGATCGCAGTGTGAAGATCTGGGAACCCCGCCTGCGCGGAGTCTCCGGGGAGTTCTTGGCCCATCTGAAGGCAGTTCGCAGTGTTGATTTCGATCCTACCGGAACAATGGTTTGTCTATCTATAATAATATTATATTAACCTTAAATTATTTATGACATATTTTTTGTTGTGGTTGTAGGTGGTTACTTCTTCGGAAGATAAGTCTTTGAAATTGTGGAAGGTCGCCCAGCGCAAGTTTCTCACCTCATTCACTGGCCACACAAACTGGGTTCGTTCGGCCAAGTTCAGTCCCAATGGCCAGTTGGTAGCATCCTGTGCCGATGATAAATCAGTTCGCATCTACGATGTCAACTCCGGTGAATGTGTGCGAACCTTTACGGAGGAGCGCGGCATGGGTCGTCAAATAGCCTGGCATCCAGACAGCAGATTAGTGGCTGTCGGACTCACTTGTAATCGCATAAAGATCTTCGACATGGCCGAATCGGAGTTGATCCAGTTGTACCATGTCAACTCGGCACCGGTAAATGATGTCTGCTTCCATCCGAGTGGAAACTTCCTACTTGCCGGCAGCGATGACGGAACTATTAAAATACTCGATCTACTCGAGGGCAGACCCATCTACACATTGACTGGTCACACGAGCAAGGTGACTGCGGTCGCATTCTCGAAGAATGGCGAACAATTTGCTACTGCGGGTAGCGATAAACAGGTGAGTTTTTCCCCCCAAACCTTTGGAAATTGGCAATGTTTTATGGAAATGTCTATTAGCTCCTTGTGTGGAAGTCAAATTTGCACACCTACGATGCATCTGCCTTCAACATGAAGCAGTGCCGTGACGCTGGACTATCGGAGAGTGGAGTCGTAGCACAGAACGCAACAATGTCCTCGGCGGATGAGAGCATACTGATTGACCCGCGCCATACCGACATCTACAAGTCGCAGGATGAGAACTTCCAGGTTATTGATAGCGAATTCACGAAACATCCGTCACTGACCACGGACTGCAAGAACAGCGACTCGAGCATCACAGACAGCGTCAGCAGCACGTCATTGCTGCACATCCCCAATAACCACACAACAAACAACAGCAAATACTTTTAAATACCCAAACTGCATTTGCGGATCCTTCTCATACTGTTACATATAAATAATTCTTGTATTGTCTAATGTTGGGTACCAAAACAAGGTGGTAGCTTTTAGATTTCGTGTTAGAATATAAGTTATTTTTTAATTTCAAACTTTAACATTTTACTAAACACAATAATAAAACTATGAAAAGTACTTGGTTTGTCGTTTTCTGAAGATATTTTCGCTTGCAGGTCACCGATGCTGACATGTGTTGGCATCCGTCGGCGGCGAAGGATCCTGATTTGTCGCTAACAACGGTGGTCGACGAGTCGAAATCGGTTGAAGACCTATGTCAACAAATTCATGACCTTCGCGTTGATTTGCTAAAGTTGACGAAGATGTTTGAAACTCTGGATAAACGGATCGAACATATGGAGAACACAGTGTTTGGCTCTTGTTAACATTCTGTTGTCGGAACGTCACGAGCCTCCGTGGCGCAATTGGCTAGCGCGTTCGGCTGTTAACCGAAAGGTTGGTGGTTCGAGCCCACCCGGGGGCGCACTTTTTTTTAATGATTGTCACAATGGTGATAGCATTAAAAGACCCTACAACTTCAAACACAGTGAGTATGGTTTATTCTATTAATTGTGTATTATTTAATAATTAAAATCGATTGAGATTCCATCACAAGTTATTATATTATTTCTTAAATTTGACACGTTGCGCTTAGTGGTTAATCATAAGACATAATAATAGACTTTATTGAATAAATCGTAATTTGATAATATTCTATTTAGTTAAAAATTTATTTATTTGAAATATTTTATTATTATCGTGATTGTTATAATTTAAAATGTGCATTGAATCGAGTTTAAATCGAGTGCTTATGTTGCTACGAATTTAAAAGTTAAAAGTCAACGTTGTAAATCCATTTCGTTCCTTCCTCTTCCGCTATTCTAAAATTGGCATTGTAATTGTATTTGGGGTTGTCTTAAAAGTCCAGGTCTAATTTTGCAATTTTTCGAAACTTGCAGAAAAACTCGTTTCATTCCTTCACCCCCACATAAGTGGTCGCCTTTCCCGTCTTCTTAATAACTTCGAGCAGTTCATCGGCCGATAAGTTGGACGTCACCTGGACGGTTTTTTCATCCAAGTCGATCGAGACTTTTTCCACCTTATCTGCAAATAGATAAGCAAACAAAGTTAGTTAGAGAAACCTACTATTATAATATACACATATGGTGCGATAGACATTCATATGTGTTAGATTCCCATGCTAAATAAAGAAAGTGAAACACATTCGCTTGCTTATCTTATGGGGAGCGTGTGGAATCTGATAAAATCTATTTTAAAAGCATTACAATGTTGATTGTTTGCAAAGCCTTCATATAGTGTTGCATATTCACTTCGTGAGCTTGAATAACTATCCTATAGACATACTTTCCGTCGATCTATTCGCGACAAACATATGTCTGCAGTTGGTAAATTCAAACGGAGCAGTTTCTACTTCTTAGGCGACCTTTAGTCGACATCGATCACTGTTACTTACCGCCCAGTTTGCCCAGGACTCGCTCCACAGCTCCCGAGCATCCGCTGCAGGTCATCTCCACTTTGAATTCGTGAACCTGCCGAAATTCCACAAATCAAACAAACTTTCCATTTCAGTTCAGGAACAAATTCGAATTTTCAAACTTACTGGCATTTTCTTCTACTGTAATTCAAATCCCGGCCTCTACTCTTCTTCTTTTACGGAAACTATTGATTTTATCAACGTCGAGTATTTGAAAGCACAAGAATTCGCTCCCCACTACTTTCACAATTGAATTAACGATTAATTGACTTTTCCCGGATTGTTGTTTGACTAGATTTTTAAGACGAATACAACCACAATTTATTTGTCTGTTAACAACAATAGAAGATTTAGAGAAATAAGTGGTAGATTAGCAGATCCAATAAGAACAACAGATGGATTTCAATTGGGTTCACTGACAGCAAAAGAAAGATGACAGCATCGCCAATGAGCAGCACCTTCTATCTCTCTCTTTCGTTCTATGGGTCTGTCCCGTTTCGATCATAGTGTCAAGAAAAAATGAGTGTTCGTAAACGTTTATTTTTTTTAGCTTTAACTTTTTACATAACATTTTTTTTATTTTTTTTTTTGGATTAAAATTTTCTTTTCAATTTTTTTTTTGCTTGCAAAAAAATTTTATTTTATTTTTTTATTTTTGAAAAACAATTTTTTCAAATTAGATTTTAAAAATCGGTCAGGGACGTTATAGAAAATTTTCTTATAGAAATCCAATAAGAATCCAAAACTCGTAACACCACGAATAGATGGCGCCAGCATCACAGTCATCATTTCAGGGACGCTTTAAAAACTCAGAAAAAATGGCTGCCGCCAGAATATTCCGGGACGTTTTTGACAGTTAATAGTTTTGTAGGCTTTTGTTTTGATTCCCTCATTCGCCGCTTATCGTTCAGATTTTCCTTTGTTCTGTCCCGTTTCGAAAAAATGAGTGTTCGTAAACGTTTATTTTTTTCAGCTTTAACTTTTTACATAACATTTTTTTTTTTTTTTTTTTTGGATTAAAATTTTCTTTTCAAATTTTTTTTTGCTTGAATAAAATATTTTTTATCGAAAATTTTATTCAAATATTGAAAATAAAATTCTCTTCTTTTTTTAAAAAAAATATTTTTTTACCCAAATATTTTGTTTTTGTACTTGTGTAGAACATTTGATTTTCTCTTTGAAAACATTTAAAAAAAATATATATAAAAAATATTTTTTTTTCCTGTAAAAATTTTTTCTGGAAAATTTTGTTTTATGTAAAAATTTATATATTGAAATTAAATTCTCTCGATAAAAATTTAAATTTTTTTGTTATAATTTTTTTTTTTTTCAAAAAAAATTCTTATTCAGGTGAAAACATTTTTTTGTACTCTCATTGAAAATATATAAAAAAAAATGTTTTACCATGTTAATTTAAAAAAAAAAATTATTTTTACTTCTTATACATTTTGGTCCGCATCATTTAACACTGTTTTTTTGTGATCCTTAGAAAAAAAAAATATTGAAAGTAAAATTTTCCAATTGCCAATAATATATCTCATTATTTATTTAATATAAGCTTGAAGCCGGATTTTCAATCACTTGGCAAGACATCTCAAAGATTGCAAATAATGTAATATCCAAATTCAATAGTTTAATTGCCTTAGTTTAAATGCATAGATGAATGTTAGTTTTTGTCATATTATATATCCTCAGTCTGATTTAATTTACTCAATTTACTACGTCCGTTGCTCACGTACAAAGTTTCCACCCTCATGAACAGATGTTCAGTACTTGTTGATATTGAAGAGTCGCACGCCATGGAACTGGGGGAGTTTCGGCAACGTGACGATCACAAGCGAAATAAAGTTGGCGATGAAGTGATCTGGATCGTTGCGCGTGTAGAGACAAGCCAGAAGGAAACTTTAGGAAGACAAATAAATCATTTAGTAAATATCCAGCCACAATGAACTCCACCTTCGCTTACAGCACAATCGGCACAGCCGTCAGGAATTTCCGCGTCGACGTGAATTGCTCGCCGTCGTCGATCTGCTCCCAGTGCGTCAGCTGGCGGGCGCTGTCGTTCTCGATGCTGAACCACGGAGCTCCTTTGATCGAGTGCAAGAAGTACAGGTGTGCCTGGAGCCGGAGGAGGAAGAGAAATAAGTAGATTGAGTGATGGTGGACATCGCTGACAACTTACGGCATTGTGCAACATGTTGGTGAGGGTCCAGGCCATGGAGATGCTGATGAAGGGCACCGACAACAGCACCAAATGCACCGACAACACGCCCAGGAAGTAGGCCAGCCACATGCCGCGAGCGCCCAACCAGGAGCTGTTGGGGTTCGGCTCCCCATGACCACCGGCGATTTCCGTCATTTTGCAGCACTTTTTGTGAGACACTTGAATTAATTATATTAATTTAAAAAAAAAAGTTTTAACTTGGCTGCGTAATCAAAAGTTGGATCAGAAACGTCAAAAAGCCATGTAAACAAACGTCGGCCCAGCTGGTCAGTGTTTCTTGCCGTACTGTACTCGTCGCAACACAGGGAAAATCGACAAAAAGCAAGGAGTAGGCGAATATTTGACGTTACGAAAACAATTTTGAGTGCGAATGCATGGGGTTTGTGTCTAGACTTAATAGTTGTCTAGACTTTCTGCTGACACCAACAAAACAACAACAACATCATTGGTAGCGAATACAAGGTGCAATAATTTGAAATGAATTTATAAATTTAAAAACCCCAACATGTTTTTTCATTTATTTATACTCTTCTCTTCAATAATCTAAATAGAAAAATATATAATAAATTGGAAAATTTCTAAAAATCTTAATAAATTTGTATTTTTTTTAGAATTATTTATTATTTGATGAACCATAAAACAACTTCAAAACATCAGAAAATATGAGTGTATTCCTAAAATTGACTTGAGGGAAAACTTAAAATTATGGTTGATTTTTAAACTAAAACTTACTTCGCACTAAGCTTAAAGTTAATTACAAATATGAACTTCTTTGTTGTATTTCTTTTTGGTATACGATTTTTCATCAACATCCTTCTTCTTCTTCTTCTGATTTCAGAAATATTCACTGTATTTCAATTTTTGCCAACCGACTCGTTGCCTCTTTAAATCCCTAATACTATTCGGAAGCCCATAGAAAAAGTATATAGACAATCCTAAATGGGGAAGATGAGGAGGAGGCGGACGTGAGAATAAAGTATTTGAAGTATTTATAAACGACTATTTAAAACGACTACAAGAACATCATGCAATTGTGCGTGCAAAATAACAACAAGAACAACAACAAAAATACAAGTAAATTTAAGACTAGTTCGAGGTCTAGTTCGACCTCGTCTATGGCTTCGGGGTCTGCTGGACCCAGCCACCATCTAAGTACAAACATATGGCAATTAGTTTCGATAACGCTTAGAGCTAGGATTACAGTCAGTCAACTCATGCAAATTACTCACTACTAGACTCTACGGGGGAGCAGAAAGAACCTACTACTTAAAGCAACAGGAAGGACTACTTAAATCAAACTGGAGTCAGAGTTGGAGTCTGGAGTCTGGACCTCGAGGAGCCCAGGATCGGAGGTAAGTGTTGTTCAACGAGCATATCTGTGAACCCTACTATAAGTTCTTCGCCCCATACTTGACTGGCTTCAGCGACTTGCGGGCGTCGTTGATGGCCTCGGCCGCGTCGGGCATCTGGTTGAGGTTGCTCTCCGACTTGGTCGTCATCCGTTTTCGCTGCAGCTCCAAGTCCTCGGCGCTCTCCTCCACCGCGTTCTCCTCCTTCTCGAGCTCCGCCAGCGCCGGCCCCATCGACTTGGGCCGTCTCTGTTGAACTTCGGGTCGCTGCTGCGTCCGATGCGACGGCCCCCGCTTGAGAATCGCCTCGAGTTTCGCCTTGAACGGCACCGGCGGCGAATCCTCCTCCACCTTCTTCTGCGCCGCCATCGGCTCCGCATCCTTGCTCAGAAGCTTCTGCAGGCTCGGCCGTTCCCGTGTGGTGTTCAGACTGTTGAGGGTTTTGTACAGGACCGGATCGAATTTCGGCGGCTTCGGAATGCCCTCGGCGTCCTTGGCGGCTGTCGACGAGCCGTTCGATCCGCTGTCGCCGTCGTCGTCGTCGATGTTGATGCCAGTGCCTTCGATCGCCTTCAGCACGAGTTTCCGGATGTCGGCCTCGCTCTTGGACTGTTTCAGTGTGGGCCGGGGGGATTCATTTGACTTTGCGACCGGATCTTTCTTCTCTTTGACCGGTTTGTTGACCACTTGTGGAGCTGGAGGAGCCATGATGATTTTGCTCAGTTTGTTCTTGAACTTCTCCGAGTGCATCGGGTCGTCGACGGAGGCGACAGAGAGCAACGAAGCCTCCGAGGTGGAGCGGAGCATCGGAGGACTGTCGGGGACAACGGGAGGAGGTTCTACATTGGTGGGTTCTGCGGTAACGGAGGCTTGTGTTGTGAGTTCTTCTCTAGGAACTTCTTCTCTGGAGAGATCTTCTTCGGCCTCTTGCTTCCTCAGATGCTCCTCGATCGCCCTCCACAACTGCGAGCTGGCGAGGACCTCGTCGACCAACGTGTTCGCCACCCGCTGGCTCTCGGCGTACCTGTCGAAGTCCGCACTGAGACTCCTTCGACTCATCGGGCCTCGACCATCGACCTCGGTGAGTTCCTCGGGATCCTGCTCGGAGGAGTCGCTGCTGCTGCTGTGCACCGTGGCCACGGTGGTCGTCTCAATCACACACGGCTGCATCTCGGAGTCGACGCTGAACTTGCGATCGTAGCCGGGGATTCCGGGCGTCGGCAGGCCGCCGTCGTCCTCGCCCTGCAGCACATCGTCGAGCATGGCGATCACCGACTTCTCCTCCTCCGTCGTCTCGTTGCGGGCCGAGCTGGAGTCGCCTCCGTTGCTCTCGGCCTGGGTGTTCGAGCTGTTGCTCTTCGTGTCCTCGATGTAGAACTTGTTGCCGTTGGCGTGCTTCATCTCGATCAGGTCGCCGCCGACCTCGTCCATGGCCATGATCTCGTCCAGGCTCTTCACCGAGTGCTCGTTCTGGATGCTCAGCGTGGTGCCGTTCGAGCCATTGGTACCGGAGTTCAAGGACCCTGAGAGGTCGAGGCCGTTCTCTTTGAGGTGGCCATTGGCGGGACTCGCGGCGTCGTCGTCGTCGCAGTCGCCGGGGCTCCGGCGCAGGGCCCTGGCGAAGGAGACGCGGCGCGGGTTCCGCTTGGCGGGATTCTTTATGTCGTACATGCACCAACATGCAATGAATATGGGAATACCTGGATGTTAATTGTCGTGATGCTGGGTTAGTACTGTGGGCTAAGAGGCTAGATAGAGTTGGCTACAACTAAGTGTGTGAGTGATTGAGTGTGATGCAAATGGATTTTACAACCGCTGATAACGGGCATGCATGTGGATGGGGGCGTGAATGTGGGCGCCAATGTTCGCCTGTGTGTGAGTGCGCCTTACCGATAGCCATCCAGACGCCGAAGCGTATCCAGGTCATCACGTCCAGCTGCAGCATCAGGTAGATGTTGATGAAGATGCTCACCGCGGGCACGATCGGTACGAAGGGCACGCGGAACATGCGCGAGTAGATCTCGCGCGGCTGCAAACAAATCGAGAGCAGGACGAGCAGCGTCAGCGCGACGAGGACTCCGAGGAGCACAAGGACCCACAGTTGATTCGTGATCAGGGCGTCGAAGGCTTGCATGAAGACCAAACCGATGGCAAGCGAAAGTAAACCTAGGAAGGAAGGTTCAATTGGAGGAGATCCTGGGAATCGACTTCGTTCGACTTACAGAAGACCGTGATCAGGGTGCCGACGATTCGCGTCGACAGAGCGTTCGGCGTGTGGAGGCGGCGGCAGTTGAAGAGCTGCACCATCAGAGCCTTGAAGGTGATGCGCGTCCCGCCCGAGGTCAGCATCGAGTTCTCGGAGGGCGGCTCGTTGCCGTTCTCGCGGTCCGACTCCTCAGCGTTGTCCATGTACCTGGAATGGAAAGAAGGACATGAGATTGAGAGGTCCCAGGGACCAGGAGGAGACTCACCTGAGGATGGTGATGGAGATGGCCACGACGCTGTAGGCCAACAGGGTGCCGATGGACAGGAGGTTCACCAGCTGGGCGAGGTCGAAGACGCCGGCAATGAGAGCTGGAAATACAAGAATCGAGTTGAAGGAGTTCAATGAAGGAAGAGTTCGATGGAGGAAGCTTCAACCTACATGTCATGATGGCGGCGAAGATGGAACCGATGACCGGCACCCGATAGCGCACGCTGACTTTGCCCAGGAAGCGGAAGAGCAGTCCGTCCTCGGCCATCGAGTACATGACGCGCGGCAGCGGGAAGAGGGCGCCGAAGAGCGAGGCGAGGAGGCCGATCAAACCGCCCACCGACACGATCCACATGGCGAACGTCCAGCCGACCTCTTTGAAGGCGTACGGAAGCGGGGCGTTCGGATCCTACACGAAGCGGATGAAACCGGATGTCAAAAGCTATTTTTGGAAATGCAAAAAGCGAGAGAGAGAGAGAGAGTGGAAGAAAACCTACTTGAAGGTAATACGGAACCATCAGAGTCAGCACCGTCGAGACGCCGAAATAGCAGAGGAATATTATCAAGAGTGATAAGAGAATCGAGCGCGGAATGTTCTTGCGCGGATTGCGCACCTCTTCGCCGGTCGTTGCTATGCAGTCGAAGCCCACGAAGCCGAAGAAGCAAGTGGCGGCGCCCTTCAGCGTGCCCTCGAAGCCGAACGGGAAGTAGCCGCCGGTGCCCAGGTCGGTCGTGATGTTGGTGTCGTTGCGGATCACGTCGTCGACGTTGATCGTCCAGTTGGAGAAGTTGGCTAAAGTGAAGAGGACAACAAATGAGGGTTCAAAAGGTCATTCAGGGGATTCCAGTGGGGGCAAACAGAAAGAAGTCTCACCCTTGATCGAGCCGGCGATGATCACGAACAGCAGGATGGAGATGTTCAGGCAGGTGCAGAAGTTGTTCGCCATGGCGGACGTTTCCACCCCAAAGGCCAGAGCCACTGAAAGAAAGAACATGGAAGTTACAGAGGATCTCAAGGGAATCAAACATCCTGCGATACTCACCACCGAAGACGACGACCAGGCCGAAGGCGAAGAAGTCAAAGTAGCTGCCGAAGAAGGAGACGTTCATGGGCGCGATCTCGGCGAAGGTGTTCTTCAGCGTGTCGTTGATGATCGTGTCCAGGTAGACGCTGATGCCGCGACACACCGCCGCCGTCCCGATCACGTACTCGAGGATCAGATTCCAGCCGATGACGAAGGCCGCGAACTCCCCGATGCACACGTAGCTGTAGACGTAGGCGGACCCGGCCTTCGGAACGCGGGCTCCGAACTCGGCATAGCACACGCCGGCGAGGAGCGAGGCCAGGGCGGCGATGGCGAACGAGAGCATGACCGAGGGACCCGCCTGGTCCCGGGCGATCTGGCCGGCGAGCACGTAGACGCCGGCGCCCAGGGTGGAGCCGACGCCGAGCGCCGTCAGGTCGTAGAGGCCGAGGACGCGGTTCAGTTTGGTGTCGCCATCGGCGCCCTCCGTGGCCAGGACTTTCCGCCGAGTGAGGACCTTCCAGTAGGATGGCTGCTGCACCATTTTCTAGGCGGCTCCTGCGCTGATCCTGGGGTCTGAAATGAAATATTCGTGGATGAGAAGACGATGCAATGATTTCCCCCCACGACGACACAGACGCCATCGCAGCAACGACGATTGTGGCGACGACGAAAAAAAGAAGCACTGATACCATGGAATTTCGAGTGATAAACCTAGTGGCTTCACGCGAGGTGAAGAAACTCATAATTGACGAAATGTGTGGCGAGTCTGAGACTTGCATCTGAGTGTTAGGTGCTCGGATCCAAAGGTAATTAGATTTCGAAAGTTCAGACGGGTATTAGATTATATTCTATAACTGCGATGAATGGCAAGGCCGATGTCCAAACGCAGCGGGCGCTGAAGATGAAGACGAAGACGAAGAAACCATATCAGGGCTATACTTGGAAACCGCTGTACAGACAACATCGCAATCGCCGATCGATGTCAACAGTTTGAGTTCGTTGCGATTAGCGAGTCGGATCTATCGCGCTTCTAGATTCGCAGCCAAATCGATGTCAAGAGCAGTGGACAACGTATGCGAGCTAGATTCGAGGAGGATCCCATCGAGCTTGGACTATTGTTCAGTCCAACTCCAACAACGCATAAAATGGTGAATTGTCGGAGTTTTCCTGGTGATATTTTTTATGGCTCATAAAAGTCGTCGTCGATTCTACCACGATCACATGCATATTGTTTTCGCGCCTGCCTGTTCTATGCATGCAGTATTCCATTATGAGATATGCTCGTCTATAAATAGACAATCTCCATCGCCTTCGTAATGGGAAGTCATACCGCTGTCCATGCGAGATGTCTATCCATCCATCTCTTCACTGCTTATAACGTAAATAATTGGCCTTCTTATCAGTTTATGCGGATGCGGTGCACTGAACATCTGGAGCAAACTGCGTCTCTGCACGTCGCCTTGCCTTGGCTTGGCGGGACTCGATCATCTCTGGACGCGGTCCTCATTAAGGGAATAGAAACTCAATCAAATATTATGGCCATTAAATAACTGCGAGCGTAATGTCTCAGCTGTCTCATGAATTAATGAACTCGCCGATAATGCAAATAATCCAATTGAATTTTTATTACCATCTCTCTGTCTGTCTGTCTGTCTGTCTGCCTGTGTCGATCGCATTGGCCGTGGTCACGTTCTGGCCTTTCGAGTTCTCGCCCTAAGCCGAATCGTCCAAAGGACACGTTTGTCTGTCCCATAATCGAAAAATACCTCCACCCACCACAATCAGTGGTATTTTGGAGTTATCACAGCATTTTTGCTTCTGTTTGTGTTTCTTTCTCCCGGTCGGAAGTTGGCGTGGGGAGAAATTCTTCTCGTTGTCGTCGTCGTCTTCCGTTCAACATGGAGTTAATTGAAAAACGTTGTGTTTCCAGCGCTTAATCACGACACGAAAATCACTTATCTAAGTGCAAACAGAAGTTCGAAATTGCCAAATTGAAGCAAACAACAGATTGCAACCAACCGCTATATGTCGTATACTATATTGAGATACCCGTGGATATTTCGGATCTCTTCCCATGTTCTGACGATTTCAATTCAAAAATTCCATTTATGAAATTATTCGGCTCGGTTGATCGTCAGCCGTCGATCGACGAAATGTTTTAACTTCTTAATTGCGATATTAAATAATTCAACTCGTTTTGTCGCTAATCTTTGTTCGTGAAATGATAAGAATGCTCAAAATACGATTGTTTGGATTCGTATTTATTTACCCCACACCACTAGCCCAATTTTATCTCTCTCTCTCGCTCTCTCCCCCTCTCTATCTGGCTCTGAGTGGTTCCTTCCTGACGTTCTCACTCACTCTCACTCTCGTCAGCCATGATAAAACTCCGTTCACTGCGGCGAAAATTTTGAGTTTTCGTTATTCGAGCCATATTCGTAGTTATTTATTTTCTTGGTTTTTTGTTTATCAGAAAATAATGCGAATTGCTTATTATAGTGAGAAAGTGCTTGAATTTACCTAGACCCATTTAGATAGCGCCAGACCCACGCACACACACACACACACACAGGGCATGGGTCTATATGGACAGGTGTCGTGCCTCACTTTGACACCTGTAAGTTGTCGACTTCTTCGACTTCTAATCTACATTCCGTGTAATTTTATAATTCTCGTCACTGCCAACCAACCTCCTCCCGCTCGGTGTCGATCGTAATTATGTAAACATTGTTAATTAGTAATTGTTTTGCTGTTTTCGTTGTTGTTTATTGTCATCGTGGTTAGGGAAATTATTTTTGGCTCCAGCCATCGAGCCACATTAGTCATCGATGTGATTTTTATTGTCCCTGTCCCTGATAAGCAATCAGGCAACAACTCAATCAATTCCACCTAGGAACGAACGAGTGAACGAGCGAACGGAAGAAAGCTCTAAAGGAAGGTGTTTCCTCGACGTCAATGGTCCACGCCCCACCCCCCGTCCCCGCTGTGACTCAAGGGACGCCTCTGCTCTGTGGACATCATCTTGAGGCGAGATAAACGTTAGATAAGACTAAATAATGCAGATAAAGACTGGTAGCACACCGTAGAAAATCTCAACCGAAGTGGAGAATTTTTCAATTTGATATTTTTTTTACTTTGAAAAGAAAATGTTTCTTGAAGAAAACACATAATTCTTCAAAAGTTTTGTTTTGTTCAAAATTATCAAAAATTACTTGAATTAATCGAAAATCCTAGAAATGCGAAGGCTTCTCTCGCTTTCAAGGAGAAAACTCAAGGAAAATCACGATGATGATTGAGAAGATCGGAAGAAAAAAATCCCCGAGTTCTACAAAAAACTCTGACGAAATAGACTGCTTATAAAGACGTTAACAAGATAGAACAGAATTCAAAGTTAGACAAAAACACAACTGGAAATGATAACAAAAAAAACACAAACTTAGGAACTTACCAAAAACTAGCAAAAACCGCTAAGACGACGATGTCTTTGCGGTCGCAGGACTTTCGAATGGAGTCTGGAGTCTCAAGCACTATTTCAATATTCAATGATGGGGAATATTGAGTGATAAAACCGCACTATTAGTGATTGCAATCGAACTACGAGAACGGGAAGGAATCCACTTGTTGTATCGACCAATCAACGGACCGTGCGCCAGAAGCAACAACCGAAGCATTCAACGAACTCGACTGAAATACGCGGACTCGAATTACAACTCAAGACGAGAACAAGTCGGCGGTACCGTAGAAATTGTGTTTCTATAAAAATTCTTGGCAAAAACAAAATACAAAACAAACAAAAAAACAACAGTAACACCAACAACCACAGAGTAATAAGCAACAACAATAATAATAAAAACCAAATAATAATGAAAAATAAATAATAAAATTATATCTCTCGCTGGGTCGCGTAGAGAAAAATTCGTGAGATGCAAGACAATAGAATAGAACCGCAAGTGTCTCTGTGTGCGTTGATAAGAGGACTGCGAGAGACGGAGACACTCTGGATGTTTTCGAGATACGATGTTGTCTTTTATAGCCGCAGACGAAGACGACGGCCGGCGCTATGTATTGGAGAGTATTGGAGGAGGACTGGAGAGCAGGTAGTGCTCACATGGGAGAGTTCGACGAGAGAGAGAGGACGACGGGATCCCGAGATCGATGCAGGTCGAATGCACTCGCAGGAAGTCGTCGTTATGGCACAGCTATCGGAGAATATTATGGCGGAGTCTTCTGCTTTTATAGCACGATCTCATCAGACGCCCGTGCACAATAGATTTCACCGATTTAACATTCTCCTCGAGGGAGGCACTTCTCGGACTTTAGTATAGAGTGATTCTCGGATTAGCGCAGTCCGATTTCCCCACCGATCTACGACTCATCGATTTCCGCCCGCCGCGCACTTCGAGGTAATTTCCGTAACTCCGTGTTTTTCATAATATTGTTCGTATGCCTTCGAATAATTACTTCCTGACTCATCGGTCGCTGCAGTGGCTCGGACTACAACGATTACTGCTGCAATTATTTGCTATTATTGTGGCTACACCGATAGACGTCGAATCTGTTCTCGAATCTCACGCTGTTTCAACACCCCAATTGACGACGACAACAACGACGACCTGAGACGAAGGGTTCTCCTCTGGACGTACCGCTCCGATCGATTACTTTCGCTCGACTACCTGTCGATTCGGGCAGGAGAAGACCACGAGAAATTATTCCGAAAAACAATTGTTTTTGCCTCTCATTTGTTTGTGAGTGATATTGTTTCGGTTTTGGTTTTTGTTTTTGTTATTGTCTCCGTGCTTGTGGTTGCTTTTGTTTTGTACTTCACTTGACATCGGCTATCGCTTTAATTATTGAATTGTTCTTGTTGTTATTGCGTTCTCGCCTCTATTATATTGTTCTACTGTACTTGTAGCTGTTATTGTTTCCATTTTACTTGCAGCTCTTACTATTGCAGTTGTTGTTCTACTCGGTCTCGTTGTTATTGTTGTTGTTGGAGAGGTGTCGTCCAAGCTACAGCTCGCTTGCAAATAACTTCAAACCCCCTTGCGGTAGAAGCGTTTACCTCAAATCCCAGCAGCTTTTGCACTAAGACACGAGAGCCAGAGAAAGAGTGACATTGAGAAAGAGATAGAGAGAGGGGCGTCAACACGATAGGATCGAGTTGGAGAGAGTGAACGATCGGGTGATAGAACCGAGTGAGCTGCTGCTGCTGTGTGACGTCTCCACCACCCTCCGATCGTCCCCACAATCAACTCGCGCCTCGAGAGCTGCAGATCGCGATAAGATAAACCGAATCGACGGGGAGTCGGCAGGGAGGCGAACCGTCATCATCATCATCATCGTAATCATCATTAGCACACTATATACCGACCAACTCTCCGCGATAACAGATCTTGGCGATACCCGTGATTGTGTGATAACTGGAGGAATACCGCAAAAGGAACAACCTTGCCAACTAATCTACGGGTGAGTCCAATAATCAAACTAAAGCGATTGTCTTTTTTGTGTGTATGTGTAAAGTAATATCTTTATTCGATACAAATACTAAGAAGGCTTACGATTACAAAGCTTAGGCCTACCCTCGGGTTGTGTTTTAAAAATAAATACGACATAAATGAGATTTTCCATTGCAAACGACACAGAGCGAGAGAGAGAGAAGAAAGATCGCGACAAAAACGTCGTCGGGCAGAGGGTTGAAGTTTTCCGAGAAGTTTTTTGGTCAGTGTGAGGCATGTCTTGGCTTGTCTTTAGTTTTTTTTACAGTGCACCCAGTCCAATAGGACGAGCGTGAGTCATGTAGAAAAAAATTGAGAGAGAAAGTGCGAGTGTCTGCGGGCGATAATCATCGCTAGTGTGAGTTGTGAATACTTCCGACGGGACTACGTGGAGTTCTGCAGCAGCATCAGCGGCATCTCCGGACTCAGCTTGTCGGACTCGTGCAGCGAGACCGATTCGCTCACATTCCGCAGGATGCTCATGGGGCGGCCGGAGTCCTTTTGGCGCAGGCGACTGTTGCGGATGCCGTAGGCGAAGAAGATGATCAGGCCGATGGCGATCCAGATGCAGAAGCGCACCCAGGTCATGATGTCCAGCTTGATCATCAGGTAGATGTTGATCAGGATCGAGATGCCCGGCAGCCACGGCACGAAGGGCACCTTGAACGAGAGCTGGGCGGGCGAGACGGGCTGCCGCGAGATGATGTACAGCGTGACGACGAGGGGGATGGCGGTGACGAAGAGCAGCAGGCAGTCCTGCTGGGTCACCTCGAGGAAGTGCTCCTCGAACTTGGTCAGGACCTGGGAGAACAGGAGGCACCAGACGCCTTCAATAACAGAGAGAGATTGATTAGCAAAAGGAATGAAAGAAGGAAGGAAGACTATTTACAGAACATCGTTGTGGCCACGGTGACGATGCGGCTGGTCTTGCGGGTCGGCACCACGGAGCCCTCGAGGTTGAACAGCTGCCGCCAGAGGGCGCAGCGCGACTCGTTCGGGTCGACGAGGATCCGGCCGTTCGCCGTCTGCCGGTTGCAGCGCTCGTCGCACTCGTAGCGCAGGATGAGAACACAACTGGCCACCATGGAGTAGGCCAACAGCGTGCCGATCGACATCATGTTCACCAGCTGGCTGAGGTTGAAGATGGCCGCCAGGACGCCGGTGAGGAAGCCGGTCAGCAGGGTCCCGTTGAAGGGCGTCTTGTACTTGGCGCTGATCTCGCCCATGAAGCGGAAGAGCAGCCCGTCGTTGGCCATGGCGAAGACGATGCGCGGCAGCGGGAACATCGCGCCCATCAGACTCGCGCACAGCCCGAACATCGCCCCGATGGTCACGATGTACTCGGCCACGACCCAGCCGTAGATGCGGAAGACGTGCGGCAGCGGCGCGCTCTCGTCCTGCTCGTAGTAGGGCAGCATCATGGTCAGCACGGAGGAGACGCCGAAGTAGGCCAGGAAGATCATGGCCAGCGAGGTGATCACCGCGAACGGGATCGACTTCTTGGGGTTCTTGGCCTCCTCGCCGGCGGTCGCGATGCAGTCGAAGCCGATGAAGCCGTAGAAGCAGACCGCGGCGCCCTTGATGATGCCCGAGAAGCCGTAGGGCATGAAGCCGCCGTCGCCGTAGCCCTCCGGCACCGACGACTTGGGCAGGGCCCAGTTGCTCGAGGACACTAGAGAGGGAGGGGAATGTAATGAATAGAATCTATGCATGGAAGGATCCTCGACATACCTTTGAAGAGGCCGGCGATGATGACGAACAGCACGACGCCCAGGTTGAGCATGGTGAAGACGTTGTTGACGCGCGTCGACTCCTTGGCGCCCACGGCGATGGCCCACGAGAAGATGATCGTCACGCCGAAGGCGAAGAGGTCCGGGTACGCGCTGAGGCCCTCGACGTTCATGGGCAGATGGGTGCCGAGGTAGTCGCGCATCGCGTAGCCGCAGAGCGAGTCGAGGTAGGTGCTGAGGCCCTTGACGACACTCGCCGAACCTGGAAGAGACAACCGATAGCGAGATGTATCCACGATCGGTCGAGAAGGAATTCATTCGCCTGATTCTACCGTTGATTCCGCGCCTCCGTTTAAATTAGTTTCAATTAAGGAGACGCGATCGAATCATTCAATCAGCGGCGGGCGGGCTGGCTGCCTTGGTGAGTGAAGGAGACGGCGCGATTAATTGAAAGGCGGCAACGAAATTTCGATCGCTTCAATTAATGGCTCAATATTCGCGACAGTCATTCGCCTCAGCAGAAACTCGAGCGCGAGACATTCTATTCGATGGAATGAACGAAGGGACGGAGGGACAGACAGACAGACAGCCAGACAGTTGGATGGATCACTCACCTATCGCGTACTCGAGTATCAGGTTCCAGCCGATGAGGAATGCGATGAACTCGCCGATGGTCACATAGCTGTAGATGTACGCGGAGCCGGCCTTCGGGACGCGGGCGCCGAACTCCGCGTAGCAGAGGCCGGCGAAGATCGAGGCGATGGCGGCGATCAGGAAGCTGATGACGACGGCGGGGCCCGCGTAGCGCTTGGAGACCTCGCCGGCCAGGACGTAGACGCCGACGCCGAGCGTGGAGCCGATCCCGAGGGCGGTGAGATCGAAGGCCGACAGGACCTTGGCCAGCTTCGACTCGGACGAGTCCTCGATGGGCTTCTTGCGCGTGAGCACGCGGTAGACGTTCGTCACGCTCACGAAGGGCATGCTGTGTGAGGGAGAAAGATAGATAAAATGATATGCTTCATTTAGTATTATACGAGAAGGAATTCGCCGTGCTCGAAACCGTTTGGAGTTTAGGGAAATGCATTTCGAAAATATTCGCTTAATGGGTCGCCGGCATGCAGTTCCATGGAAATCGTTTCCCGAAACTCGACTTGAACACGTTCCGGCCAGCGGCAGGTGTGACAACAACGGGTGGAAACAACGCCCAGCGCAACTTGGATTGGCTTGTAAACAAGGCGATGTTACATCAACACCCTCCTATTACTCCCACCCACTCAACATCCCAACGATGACGAAGACGACGACGGCGGCTAGTGGAGAAAATATCACTTTGCGAAGACAACAATCGGTGGCTGATGAAGGCTCAGTTAACAGCAGGTTGTTAACGTGCGAAGTCCCGCAGCAGCAGCAGAAGCAGAAGCAGCGCACTTTGGTCCGCGAGGTGTGAACTGAAGTGAAGTTTGGCGGTGCAAAGGCTCCCCTGGCGCCCCCTCCCACCGTTCGCGCGATCGCGATTTTGGCCCAATTTGAATGATAATGAAATCACACGAAGCACACGCAGACATCGGAAGCCAGTGGAAATTTCTCAGCTGAAGTTTTTCTGCAATCTCTGCAACTTTTCACCTACCTTGCACTATTTTTATTTTTCTACAACCACAACAAACTGCGGTTATTATTGTTAATAAGAACACGAAAATGCTCAAAAAACAACACCAGAATAAAAGTTAATTATAATCCGAATCTCTTCCAAATTAGTTCGATTTTTTTTGTCAATTGTCCATAAGAATCTTTCTCTGCTTTTGTTTGGTTTCTTTCCAATTATAATCAATCACAAGTTCTGTCGGTTGACATGTCTGGGATTTCACTGACAAAGAGGCAACACTGGCGCCGCCGCTCACTTCCGCTGGGTCCGTTTCCGCTTGCGATTCGCGCGCAAATTACGAATGGGTTCTGAAGCGGCCTCGGGTCCGATGCGGGCTTTAAATAGTTGCGAAGCCCGGCGCTGGCCGTCGGGGGCTTCGAAACTTGCGAAGCTCAAGCGGTTTTCGGTTGCCCCAGTCGTCGTCGTCGTCGTCGGCGGCTTCGAGTGGTGAAAAGCTCTCACTTTTGCATACATACAGGGTGTGATCCGTGAATGAATCGATGGCGATCGTGCCTTCAGAAGGAGAAAGGAATGAGGTGAGGTCGACCCCTTTCTTGATAACACGCCCCCGGCGTAACGGATGACCTTCGACCGGTGATTGCGAAGGGACTTCACTTTCCCGGAATCCGTGATAAGATTTCATCTGGTTTCAATCGAATCGGACATCACGAGAGCAGAGGGAGAGAAAACGCCGGTTGTTTACAAACAAAGCTTCGACTCTCGGTGCAACTTTGTTGTCCTGATTATGACGACTGCACGTTTACCTGAGCCCAAGTTGCATCAGCCAATTGTTGAACCACAAAAGGGAGAATGTGTGCGAGTTATCGTTAATATGATATATTGTATATTGCTTCTGCTGACGCCGAAGTCGGCGCTTCTTGGATTTCCACGCCAAAGTGCGTCGTTTGCAAATTATGAAGGGACGCTCGCATGTGTTTACTCATTTTAGTATCGAACAATTATTAACAATCATTTCCGCGAAACGATTCTAATTCAAATAATTATAACGAAATTCATCAGTTCATCGGATCGTGGGAAGAAACCCTTCATCATAGACGACGATACCCGAAGCTCGGTTGGGGTGTCGAAGAAATGGGGTTCAGTTGAGTGAAAACTGATCGAATGAGTAAATATTGTAGTTTGAAACCTGATTTCATTTCGTTGGACTTCTCTTCAGATCGAACTCCTGGCCAGAGGGAAGCTTGAGTTGTGAAGTTTGAGGTCCCTTCACCCCGTTTGCCCTTTGTTTCCCCTCATCTGCCTCATTTCTTTAGTCTTCTGCCCCTTTGTTTCATCTTCTACCTCCTTTATGTCGTCATTTGCCTTCTTCCTGGCAGCTGTCGCTTGTTCCGCTTGCCTCGAAGTCGTTTCCCGCCCAACCAGATGAAACCGCTTCTAGTCAATGTCTTGAGATTTTCAGAGGATTCTTGCTTCATGATGAATTTTTCTCGTCCCGCCACTGGGCTTGCTAAGGGGGCCGGCAGCCGGCGGTCGGGGTCGCCATCAGAAGTTAATGGGGAAATAGAACTAGAGCATTTTTGCCTAAAAATAGAATCGTCGCCGTATACGTTCACGTTCTTCTTGACTTGGCCAAGTGACGAACGACGATGGGTTTATTTACAAGACCAGAGAGCGAGAGAGTGAGTGAGTGAGAGAGTGTGGGTGGAAATGCAACGTAGGCGGCCTTCACGTCACGGCGCCTCGTCATGTGGGTCGGCAACGGAAGGCGCGGCAGACGTCGGAGTCTGGTGATCACTCACCCGATGGATTCCAGGAGATCCTCCATGATGTCTGGCTGTGGTCTACGAGGTGACCAGCTGGAGGTTATTTCTTTGGCAGATCTCTAGTTGTAGAACTTTAGTTGTAGTTGTGTAATAAATTTTCGCCAATGCAGTTTTCCCTCAAGCGATATTTCTCATGAGTATTACGTGAATTTGCACGATTCTGTTATATTTATTGATTTGTTTACAGAATTTCTTTTTTATTGAATTTTAATCAGAACTTTTACTATTTTTTTGTATTTTTTGTTGATGTATTTTTAAATATTCATTGATTGGAATACATTTTCGTCGGGGAGCGAACACGCGGCCGGCCGGTAACGGGAGAACTATTCGCCGACGATGGCTGGCTGCAGGCACGGAGTGGAATGGACGGAGAAAAACTTCGGATACCATTCACTGTGGCGTGTATCTGGTGCGCATGTTGAGATACGTCACACACACCGGTTGCCGTGCGGGGGGTGCGGCCGGGAGGGCTTCACCTTTTTAACAATAGAAACATACGCCGAAAGAGAATAAGAGAGAGAATAAGGAGAGAGCGAGCGAGCATTTGAGCGAAGAGAAAATGTTGCCTCCTCATCGAAGGGCGCAACGAGCTCGTTGTTTTGCCCTTTGGCGACGAATCTTCCTCGAGTGAACATAGTCAAAGAAGACTATAGAAAGGGACAATGTCGATGCCGCCTCAAGAAGTAACCGTGGTCAGAGTTTTCATCTTTTTAACCTCAGCTAAATCTTCTCGAGGTTTCGACGTGGCCACTTCTGTTCTTCCCCCTGCTCCGGCGAAGATGACAACACTCTTTTTTGGCCGATTACTTCGCGATTTCTCCCTCTCTTTTTTCACGCTCTCTCTCTCTCTCTCTTTATCTTCATCCACCAAGATTCACCTCTCTTCCTCAATCTTTGTCTCTAGTTTTATCGTTGTCTTTCGCCAGCTCCACGTTTGCACTTCGCGCCAAGCAGTCGAGAGGCCGACAGTCGCCAGGTGAGAAGGCCCCCAGAGGCGAGACCGAGACGAAGCGATCTGAGGCAAAACCGCCGATTCTTGCATCAGCGAATTTGAAAAAATTTCGCTGAGAAATCGATGAGTGTTTGCTTGAGAAATTCTTTCGTCACGCGCGCTCTTTCGCTTCCACATTCTCCCTCTCTCTCTCTCTCGAACCCTCGCGTTTTCTTCCCCTCAGTCTATCGCACGTGTTCGCCCATTGTTGTGTGGTGAAAATGGGGGCCGTGGTGAGTCTGGGGCATTGTCGTGTGGTCACGTGGCGGGAGTGAGGGACACGGGAGAGCGTTCGTTCCTTATCGGCCGTGACGTCACGAGATCACAGATCAGTCGGCGAGCGAGAGAGCGCCAGCCATGGGGAAATTCTCCATTCACTACCGGGAAGTGTTTGCTTGGGGTCGTCGGTTGTCTAATCGTGGGGAAATTAATCATCATCGTCGGGTTTATTGCGGGCGGGTTATTTGCAAATATTCGCAATGTCTTCCTTATCAGCTCCAGCCGGGAGGTGGCCCACGTGCTGGGGACGTGAGTCACCCAAAAAAGTTTTCTAATATTATCGATATCGCCTCGATAATTAGACAAATGTCATTTGTTGATCGATAAATTTCGCCGCAAAAATCTGCTAATTGCGGCCACTCGATCTGGAAACCAATTGTCATCGCGCCGATGGAGCGAATCGTGATGACATGCGACATTTTATGGCGTCTGCAGCGTTCTGCGGTTCCATGTGATCCCAAACTAATTCTGAAACAAATCATAAAAAGATAAAACCGGTAAAAAAAATAACAAGATATAAAAATTATAAATGAATGAATTAAAACAAAAAATATATCAACAATATAAAAATCAAATAAAAAAATTTAAAAACATCAATTAAAAATCATTTAATCATCATTTAAAAATATCAACATTAAAAATGTAAAATCAAATAAAAAAATTTAAAAACATGTAAAAAAAATAATTTTTTTAATTTCGTAAAATAAGAAATTAAGATTAAGAAATTAAAATAAAAAATTAAATTTTGAAATTTTTTTTAAAAATTTTTAATTTTGAGAAATATTTAAAAATAAGATGGACACAATAGAAATGAAAAAAATATAACAAATTTAAAAAATATTTCTGAACATGACAAAAATTTTAAAAATAAAATTTTAATAATTTAAAAAAAATCAAAATCTAATTACAAATATTTAAACAAATTGAATAAATATTGTTGAGAAATATAAAAAAATAAATGAAAATTCTTAAACATTCACCCTTATATAAACTATAAATGACAATAATGATCAAAGCAAATTATTTTCACATGAGTTTGATCTGAACCGATCGATCGTCTCTCAGCCCAATGACTCGAATCGATGTGACTCGAGGCGACTGGTTACGAAACCCTTCACAATGCCCCAAGCCCAAAGCAAGGTCAATCAAGGGTTAAGCTCCGTTCGCCATGGGACAGGGCTTCGCAATGGGAGTCATCGACATCGTTGAAGTTGAATGCGAATGAAAAACGGACTGATGACCGGACGAAAGGACGGCGTTGCCAGCTGGGCGCAAACTGCCGGCTCCTGTTCCGGCTTCTGTTTCTGCGCCCTGGGAGCCAGTGGTTAATTTGTTTACGGAATTACGTTAACCGGCAATAATAAAACTACGGATGCGTGCGCGGAGTCGCCTCGACCACGAGGAGTCCCGGGGGTGCTGCAGGAACTCCCGCATGGCCACCCCCAAAAATCATGGAGAGCGGGAGTCAGACAGCGAGAGAGTGGGAGGGAGAGAGAGAGAAAGTGTAGGAGAGAGCGAGTGTGGGAGAACGAGAGTGGGAGAGAGCGATTGAGGGAGAGCGCAAGGACACTCAGCGCAGCTTTCGCTCTCGTACTCTACACAAAAGCTTCGTCGTCGTCCTTCGTCGTCGTCTTCGGTCGTGGTCTTCGTTGCCGTCGTCGCCATCGGTCGTCGGCCGCCAGATTCAGTACCGAGTTGGATGTTTGGGGCGTCAGGACGAGCGTCAGTGGACGAATCTCGTCGTCGGTCATCTCGAAGAGAAAAAGTCAGAAATGAGGCAGACGTGAAGCCTCTCGAAGAAAGGAGTTAATTATCCTTGTGAATCCTTGTGCGAAAGGCGGAAAATATTGAAAAGTGAGTCTCGATCGTGTCGCAGGAGGTCGTGCAACGAGGCGGAGGAGCCTCCGAGGGGTTCGAGATCGGGTCGTCGGTTGTCGGCCCCCTCCTTCCGCTACTTCTCCTCCCCCTCCTCCTCCTCCGCGTCGTCGTCGTCGTCCTATACATACATAGTATAGGAAAATACGTGCAAGTGTCAAAATATTTGTGTGGACTGCGCCGGACGACGCATGCGTCGACTGCGGCGAATAACGAAAGAGGAAACACACACAAAAAAAAAACATAGAAGGGAAAACGAAATAGTGGAAACAATCGCGATTCGCGTCAATTATTCGTGTGTTCGACCTGTTTTTAATCTCGAGGAAACACGAATTTCAACACGAGTTGGACGGTGGGTGGGTTGGGTGTGGAGGGGGCGTGGCAGAGCGTGGGCGTAATTAGAGGTTCTGTCCACCTGTGCATCAAAATGACTGTAATAAATCCCTGGAGTGTGATTTGAAGCGTGTCTCGAGTGCTCGCAACTCATTTCTCACCCAAACACGAACACATAGACGCTCACAAAATACGCGAACCCACACACACACTGTCACACATCGAACGAGACACGCTCACACATAGGCAGACAGAAATATATATGCGTGTGCTCAGACAGGAAGCTCGAGCGACGCCATTCGAATGCCTTCAGTCGGCGGAAGCATCCTCAGCGACTATCGGCTGATCCATCATCATTAGAGTGCGAGCGAGAGAGCAGCACATGTCGTCGCTCTCGCTCACTCGCACTCCCGCCGCTTGAGTGAGTGGGAGACGGTCCTGGAGCGAGAGAAATGTGAAAGAATTTCCTTCTCTTCCACCCTCGAATGCCGCCGTCATCCACGACGAGTCGTCGCTAAAAAGTCTCCAGCGTCACGGCTAATAAAATGCTCAATATATTCCCGTCTCCTTCTCTCTCCCCCTCAACACACCACTTACCAACCACCTACTCTTTACCATCCCATTACTCTCCAACTGTTGTAGGAAAACTCTCTCTCGCACTCTCTCTCTCTCTTCGTGGAGAGGACTCCGTTATGGAGAGTGGAGAGCTTTTCATTCATTGTTTTTTCTTACGCCGCATCGTGGCCTTACGACGGCTCCTTTCACAATCACGCAAACGTAATTTAGCGTGAAAACAAAAATTGCGTCTTGCCATAATCCAGACCACACCACATCCCACCCAGGCCCACATCCATCCCTCTCACACTCTATAACACTATCTCTATCTCACTTCTCTCACACTCTCCCCCTCACACTCACACTCTCCCCCTCCTCCCCTCAACACTCCCTTCTCACACCCTCAACACATTCGCCTCCGTCGTCCACTCGCTCGCCGGAGCTTTCAAGTTGTTTTGATTTTCTTTGTTTACCTTCGGAAACTCGCAACTGGCAACGCCGTCGTCCATCCTCGTCGTGTCGCCATCGTCGTAGTTGTCGTCACCGCCATCGTTGTCGGCGCCGTCATCGCCGTGTTCGTCGTCGTGTCGGCATTTGTTCGTCGTCGCTGGCTGCATTCGCACGCGTTCGCAGCAGCTTCGTCTCGTCCGTCGTCGTGCTTCGTTCGTCGCGATTCGCCGCGGGCCGAAAAACAATTCATAAATTAAATGTCAAAAAATAATAGTTTCAATCATGTTTTCTAGTTTCGTGTGATAATTTATTGTGCAATAATTGTTTAAAAAACGAAAAAGTGTTTACTAAGTAAAATTGTTTACAAACAGTGATTTTTGAGTGGAAAATTTCGATCAGGTGTTTTAGCGGAACTTTTCTCTGTCGACGTCGCGCGGTCGACGCCTCCACCAAGCGGCGCTGGAGACGTCTGTCTGTCTGTCCATGGATTCGCTCTGAGCTCAAGGTATGTTTTTTAATCGTTTTTAATTTATTCCCTTGTCTCCCAACCAATCGAAGTTTTGGTGGATCATTATGGGTATTCACAATAAATCAATCATAATTTTTATTTACTAAAATGGGGGGCGTTCACATTAACAATTGAAAACAAAGTGTGTGAGAGAGGGAGAGAGAGATAGTGACGATACAGTGGCTCACGTATAATGCACATAACTCGGATTATTATCCGTCAGAGGCGGATGAACATAAGTTAGTTCAGAGACGAAACTATGGACAATAACTAAATAATCATAACAACAACAAAAAATTTACAAGAAGCATGGAAAAACAAGTGACAACATTACACAAAAAAAAATATTAAAATATCGCTACAACAACATCAACAAAACTTTTTTACAAGAACAAAAACCAAAAACTACTAGAATAACAAAACATCATCTACGACAACATAATAAAAGAAACATAGAAAAACATAAAAACAACACACTAACAATAATAAAAGCAATGAAAAGGATCTGCAATGCAGCATATTTTATTCGCAGCAAAGAAAAAAAATAGAGTGAGAGGTGGCATTGGAGGAGGAAGAGGAGTGAGGGAGAAAGTGAAAAAGTGCAGCGGAATTTCGTGGGAGGCCGAGAGTGAAACAGAGAGAGAGAGTGAGTGAGTGGGCATAGAGAGATAGAGGGAGTGAGAAAATTTACACATGATGTCAGGGAAGACACAGGATATGACAAAACAACATATAAACTCATATGGATTGTAGGATAAAGGGGGGAAAAGGGGTTGGGGACAGATGTCAGTAGGCGGTAGAAGCAGCGGAAAAGGCAACTAAAATGGCAATAACAGCAGCGATGGGCAAGGACAATACAACAACAATAGGCGAAGAGAAGAATGAAAAACATGCAACTTAAACAAAGTATGAATTATTGTTGTCGAGTTCCATTGTCTCGCATAATAGTGAAATATTGCCAAAAGTTGCTAGTAATACACAGAAATATACACACACACACATACTCACACGCAGGCTGACTTCCATACAGAGGCCCAACATACACACACACACACACACTTGTCTACAAATACTCACGCAGTTCAATGAAGCACAAAGGAAGCCAAGGAAGGAAGGAAGAAACCGAAACCCGGCCACGTCGAGAAAAACGTCGCACGGCAGGAGGGAGAGAGAGAGGGAGGGAGAAAGAAATAGGAAGATAGAAAGAGATAGAACCGAGCGAGAATCCTTATAATTCATAAATGATCGTGTTTAAATCATCGTGGCTGCAGGAGCGGAAGCAGCAGCAGGTGTGGCCAGAAGGACGTTGTGGACGCGTCCATCGCAGCCACATTCGTTATTTCCTTCGTTCGTTCTTGCTCTCTCACTCCTTCGCTCTGTCTCACTCTCATTCCTGCCCTGTCTCTCTCTCTCACTCTAATCTGATACGTTTTTAATCTACGTTATCGTCCGGTTTGATGTTGTTGCCTTAGTTTCGGTTGCAGTTCAGTCCGACTCACACATAGACATAGACTAACAGAGCCGAAAATACAAGACCAACTACTGTTACAACAATAACGTTCACAACAACTACTGTTGGAACAACAACTAATGTTACAACAACCACATTTACAACAACGACTTCTGCAACAAGAACCACTCGTCTAAATGTTTGTTCAATTTCTTAAACAAGTTTACTCTACGGATGTTTTCTCTGTCTGTCTGTCTGTCTCTCTTTCCATCTCTCTATCTATCTCTCTCTCTTTCTGATTGTGTGTTTGTCTGCCTGGTTGTTTGTTTCTGTCTGTGACTGTGCGTCTGTGTGTCTGAGGTTTTATCGCAGTTGGCAACTCTTTTTCCGACCGCACAAACTAATATTTGCAGTAGGTTCGGCAAAGTTTTTTCGCAAATAAATTAACCCCAGTTTATGGCGTGGATCAAGTCGAGGGGATGAAGGGCGTAGGGGGCGGGGCTTCCAACGAAATGTGGGCGGGACATCTATCGAACTAAGGGCGGAAACCTCCTTCTTCAAACTATGAACCTTCGAATGATGGGCTTAATTTTGATACGAAACCCATCGTGAGTCCTTTCGATTCTTCTCCTCCTTCTCCCTTCGACCTCATTGTTCCATTCGAAATCGAACTCAATGTCGATGAGTGATTGAAATGACAGCTCGCAAATCGAGAGGAAATCACATCGACAAGCGCCTGAAACTATGCTTCGAAGTTCCTCAGGTCAATATTGTCTGAAGGAGGAAGGGGCGATGGAAGCGAACCGAACGAAGGCAGGCATCGTGTCCTTGACCCAAAAACCAGGCTGCACATGCATAATAAACGAATGGCAAGAAGAAAACATCACAGCGGCAGCAACAATAGCATTAACAACAACATCGATGGCGACCACAAAATGTCAAAAGAGTGACAAACGACTGAGCGAGAGAGAGGGTGAGATGGAAATCGAGAAACACGAGTGGAAAAGAATCGAGCGAAGGAGCAGAAGGAATACAAATAAATTCAACATTGAAGCAAATCATCGACATCAGCAACAAAAACAAACAACCAGCGACAAGGACAACAATAACAACAACGAGAACAACGACAAGGACAACAAAAATAATTACAAGGACAACAACAAACGACAAGGACAACAACAAATGACAAGGACAACATCAACGACCATGATATACAACAACAACAACAATGCATATTGTATAAATGGCATCGGACTAAAAATATTGAAAAATTGGCAACACGAAACAAAAGAGAACGACAGCAAATACCAAAGCAGGAATGAGCAAGAGAGTGAGATTGAGAGAAAGAGATGAACGAACGAACTGAAGGATGACGACCGGGCATAAGTGAGAAATTGTGTTCGTGTGAGTAGAGTTCGTATGTATGTGTGTGTGTTGGTGTGCGAGTGTCATGTGCCAAAGGACATTGAAATAAATATGGCGTATAATTCCTGCGAGTGTCAAAGTGTCTTCGGGCAGCTGAGCTGAGCGCCGGACAGAGAGAGAACGCGAGAGAAGGAGAGGGGGAGAGACGAAAGGAGTGAAAGAGAAGGTGATAGAAAGAAGGAGTGAGAAAGAGAACTAAGACTAAAAACCGAAAATGATGGAGAAAAAATGCAAATGGCGCACAAGTGTCACTTGAGAATGTGACAATTTTAGAGAGCGAGCGAGCGAGATGGATGAGTGTGGCCTCCTCCTGAGGAGCCTCCATGGCCTGCTGCTTCGGCCGTTGGAGGGGCGTGGCTCGGGGGAGTCGGGGTCAGTTGGCCAGTTGTCAATGGCATGTTGGAATAGCTGACAGAAAGAAGAGAATTGCAGAAAATTTCACAGCCATGTGTTGGAGAGAATTTATAACGACGATGTCGACAACGACGACGACGACGATGAGATTGTGATAAGGAGACGAAGTAGAAGAAACAAGGGATTATCCGGTTGAGTTGTGGGAGTGCTTTTCTTATCCGTCTGCGAGATTAATTATCCTTGAGCATAAATTTATGGCTCTCATATTGAAATTCGTTATTTTTTTTCGTTCTCTCTCTCGCTTTGTGTCGTTTATTCGGATAGTTTTCTTGGCAAAAAGTGTTCACCATGAGTTATCTCGGGTCATTTATCCATCTTGTGGGTTGAGCAGCCATTTGTTTGTGATGGAATCGGTTGTCCATCAACATTTTACCCCTTATATGAATATAATATATCCTTTATACACATAGAATTTCTCCTTTATACTTATTTAATTTATCCTTTATCCACATAGAATTTATAGTTTATTTACTTATAATTTATCTTTTATCCACATTGAATTTATCCCTTATCCACATAGCTATAATTTATCCCTTAATTTGGAAATTTGTCCCTAATCCGACACCGTGGTCTTTCGATTCCTTCACCATTGTCTCGACTTCCCGATCTTCTTCCACTCCTTCATCGTCACCTTCACAATCTTCTTCACCTCCTCCATCACTCCTTCTTTCTCCACTACCTTCTCTTTCACCACTCAACTACTTATCCATTATTCTTCTTCTCCTCCACCTCCCGGTGCTGCCAGACTAATCGCCTTAACCTGTGTCTGCCGCTCGCGCCTTCAGCTTCAACGTTAATCAATTAATAAATAAATCCATTCATTACCTTTCACGGCCTCGCCCTCTCCTTCTCTACCAACACCGGTCTTCTGTCTCACTCTAATCGTCGCTCGCAGGTCGCATAAATCTCTTGACTGTCACTTGATCGGTTTTTCATAGACAGCGGAGACACCATAAATCACGGTGAGAGAAACATGAACAAAAAATCAGAAGAACAAAAACAACTAGTTGAACAACAACAACCAAAACAACATATACAATAATAATAACAACTTGTAGAAAAACAACTACAACAACAACGACGACGACAGCGACAACGATTACTACAACAAATAGGTCTACAACAATGACAATAACAATAAACACGTGTAAATATTAAATCACAGAAGTCAAACATTAATTGTCAGAGCCGCGAGCCGCAGAGGGTGAGAGGGAGACCGCAAGAGTGTGGGAGGGAGACAGCAAGAACATGGAGTGAGGGAGTCAGAGAGAGTGTCGCGATTGCTGCCGGAAATCTCGTTGCAGGTTGTTCAGGATGCGGTTGTGGAATTCCTTCTGATCAAACATTTGACTGTTGCATAAACCAAGCCATTTCACACACAAAAACACACATATATGAAGAACACACACACACATGTAGTACATCCACACGCACACACACAGCGGAAGGATCGAGCTAAACTTATTTCCATAATTAATCATCGATGAATAATTTGTTTCCCCTCCTGCTGGCGCCTGAAATCACACAACCAAAAATGTTTATTGCGAAAACAAACCGTTTGCTCGACCGAACAGATGAACGGACAGACAGAGGGGCGGACGGATAGATGGTCGGCCATGTGAGTTATCAGCAGGGACGACCGCAATTACAAATACACTCGAGCCCATGTGGTCGTCTCTGTCTGTGTATGTGTTTGTGTGTTTGCGTCATTAGTGGAAATTTATTGATTGCCACCAGTTGAGGAAAATCATGGGGAATGTGTGTGAGTGTGTTAGTGTGGAGCGCCGGCGACTGGAGTATCTTGCGGAGGTCGGTCTCACCGCCCATTTGTGTGCCTCTGCGTGCGCCTCTGTGTGTGTCGGTGTGTGGTCTGTTTGTGTGAGTGCTTGCGAGGTGAACAAAATCAATAAACAGTTTTAGTTTTAATTGCTCTGTCAGCAGCGCGATCCACGTAACATTTAATGCGATTAACGCGGCTCAAAAGGCGAAGCCGAGGTCGGGGACGACCAGCCGCCCACCGATCCACGCCCTCATTTAGCAGGAGTTCTCTCTCTCTCTCACTCTAACGCCAACGGAAGCGAAAGTAAATCCCGGCGAAAAAAGCGAAATTTATTCGCGCTGATTTCGCAAATGGAAATGAATTTTTCGCAAAGCGATGAACGAGTTAGTCGAAGGAAGGGTTGAGGGACGCTCGGCTGTTGAATGGAAGGTCGTTAGCGAAAGGACTGGAGAAAGAGAGAGAGGGGGGAGATGAAGAAAGGGAGGCAAAAAAGAAGGCCTCAAGGTAGACTTTTGCCTCAGGCTCTTGCCCCAGACTTCTAGAAGAAGTTTCGAGGAAAAATCCGTGCAAGGAGAAACTTTCCGTCAAGATATTGGGTTTTAATCGATAGTTTGGTTGTGCAGAGATTTCTACTCAGGTGAACCCTTCATGGAGCTGGTCAATGGGGGAATCGACTCCCCTTCTCCTCCTCCCCTTCACCACCGAATCCTTCAATGGATCGTCCGCATTTCATGGTTCGCTATCTGCGGTCGGTCTAATTGAGGGTTTCATGTCCCGGGGGAGGAGAAATGTGTGGATTTAGTAATTTTTGAATATTTGTCAACTGTTTTCCTACCATCTCTATCTCTCTCTATTTCTCTCTTTCTCTCTAAATCACACACTCACACGTTCGAAGCCGGTCCTCGTCTCGGGCTCCCATGTGAAACCTATTTGTTTACCACATCAAAGGCACACGATTTTCCACTCTAATTAATTCACTCTCACTGCCACCGCCCCCTCTCTCGCACTCTCTCTCTCACACACGTTCACATCCTCGTCATCACCGTCTGTTTCTATTGCCTATTGCCGTTATGGCCACGCCCACCAACTGCCACTCCCACCGTCGTCCTCGGTCTCGTCCTCGGCCTCAACGTCCATTTTAATTGCTGCAAATTAATTGAACGTTAAAGTTTCTTCACTCGCATGTGTGTCTGTGTGTGTGTGGAACGCACACATCTGCGGGGGTGTATGTGTGTGGTGGAGTTTGTGTGTGAAGGTGTATGTGTGGTTATAGGTGAGTGTTTTGGCGAAGAGAGAGAGAGGGGACGAGGGGGGTTTGGTAAAATAAATAGACCGTTCATTAGGAGAGCGTCCCGAGCTCGACGGCTGGTCAGTGTTTGATTTGTAGTTGTTGTAAGTGGAGCCGAACCAAACCGGACTCAGTTGGCTTGGGGCTGAGGCTGAGGGGGTTGAGGGGTGTGGAAGTTGTAACTCATTGACTGCAGAGCCAAGGAGAATTTATGGGCCAGTCGTCCGAGGAACTTCCCGTAATATCCGGCAATATTTAATATCATCATTATAGTCGTAGTCCTCATCGTTCTTCGTCCTTCTTCTTCGTTCTCGTCCTTCCTCGTCTTCGTCCTTCGTGGTAGTTTCGATGTATGCAAGGGGTCTACATGTGTGTGTTTGTTTCAGTTGTGGACCGCAAGAAATTAGTTAATGACGACTAAATCACAGTCTTCGGTCTCGGGATCCGGGGCTTCAGAACATAATCGAGGAGTTTCTTCCACTTTAATTATTCTTTTAACATTATCTCATTTTGTTTCTCTCTTTTTCTTCACACCTCGTCCCTCACATTTCTCTCTCTCTCTCCTTCTTCTTCCCCTCCCCTCCAATGAGTGGCGAAAAAATGAAAAACGTTTTCGTTGAGTTCTCTTTTCAAGATGTTGCGTGAGACGCGTTGCGATCATTCAATAAATCAATCAATCAATCATTGGCAAGGGTCAATCGCATCCCTTTTTCTACTCAACTTGAGATATACATCTTTCACACACATTCACATAAACAACACCCACTTGCGAAGAAGAAGAAAAAAGAAACTCATTCACACATACAAAAGTTACACCCACACATTTGCACCGTGAAGCGAACACAGACGAAATTAAAGGATCCCAGATTGACTTCTTCCACTTCCTCCGTTTCTTGTTCGTCCACTTCTTCGTCTTCTCGTTCTTTGGCCAAACAAGGACGAGGAATGAAATATCAAAAAAAAGAAATAAATAAAATAAGACGATGAATGCGAGAAAAATGTGTTGGCGTTAATGCTCTCTCACTCTCTCTCTCTGTTTCTGTCCCTGTCTCTCACTCTCTCGATTCCTTTATCACGCACTTACAACAATGCAATGAATTCGTCATTTCCAGTTTCATTTTCATCTACGCATTTTCATTAATTTCGTGCTCCCTTCTCTCTCTCTCACTCTGCTTCTCTTTTATTTTCTCCCTTTTTCTCATCTCCCATTTTCTATCTCTCTCTCTTTCCTCCACCTGAACACCTGGAAAGAATATATTTTTTCCCAACTTTTGCTGTTGGAACGAAAGGTGAATAAAAGTGAAATGACTTTGCTTTCGCTCTCCTTCTCCTCCACCTTTTCCTCCTGCTTCGTCTTGTCGTTTTCATCAATTTCTCTTCTGCTTCTCTGTTGCCCCCCGAAGGGCCATTTATTTTGATCCTTTGATAAAAACCACTGTGGGCGAGGTCCCCAAGGAATTTCACCTCAGGACAACCCCAAATTCTCGATTCGATGGAGAGCAGGAGTTTGAGATTAGGGCTTAGAGGGATTCGTTTAGTTGCGGCGAGAGGATGGAGTTCAGGATGAAATGAATCAAAGGACAAAAGAATCCTTAAATCACTACGATAACATTCCGATTTCACCGCAGTAATAGCTCTCTAATTCACCTCAGTAACAGCTTTAATTCACCTCAGTAACAGCTTCAATTCATGTCAGTAAAAGTTGTAATTCACCTCAGTAATAGGTTGTATTTACTCGAATATTAACTCGGATTGACCACAAAAATTTCTAGAATTCACACGAAATTTCTTGAGAATTATTCCCACGGTGGTTGCTCTTTTTCACCGCGTGTGAGATCGCAGTCCTTCGAGCTCAGAACCCACGCCTCCTTCTCACCTCGTTGTAGGAACTTCTCGTTCTCCCCCTCTCTCTTCTTTCGGTCGTGAGCCCTCGATTCGAGTGAGAGTTCGCGTTCGGAGGTCAAAAGTTCGTGAACTCCTCGGTGCCGACGACAACGCCAAACGAAGAAAGATTTGTGAGAATCCACCGACAGACGACGACGACGACGACGACGACGACTGGTGAAGAAGAAGAACTGCGTCAACGTAATCTCTCGAGTGAGACGGAGAGATAAAAGGACGATGACGAAAACAAAGGGAGCCGAGGAATAAAAACAAGGAGAAAACCAAGACGATGCGAAGAAAATGAAGGAGAAGGAGACGAAGACGAAGGAAAGATCACAGGATGGCGATGATGATGATGATGACGGATATAAAGGAACCATTGAATGCTTTGTTTCATTGTGGGAGTCGGCGGATCCGAGACAAGGCGACGAAGACAAAGACAAAGGCGAGTAGGATGACGAGGGTAACGAGGAGAAGATAGAGAAAGAAATGGCGATTGTTTCTTCAGCTCGAGCGGACGTAAAGTGTGGCATAATTTCAGGCATTTGCGTTGGTTTCTCTATGATGTGAAGGGAAGCGTTGAGAGTTGTAGGAGGTTGGGTCTTGAAGCTGGAATCGTTGCAAAAAATCTTAATTTCTCCTTGATTTTTGTTCTATTTTTGTTTTGTTTACTATACTTTTAACTAGTTTTTATTTTATCCGTTTATTTCTTTCTTGCTTCCTATTTTATTTTTGCGTTAATTTTTATTTAATTTTTCCGAATTTTTATTTAATTTTCCTGATTTTCGCTTTATTTTTCACGTATTCGTATTTTTATTTCGTTTATCTCTGATTTTTGTTTTCTCTCTCTTGTGTTGTTCCATTTTCTTGTTCTGTTCTCTTTCGCTCGTGTTGTTTTCCCTCATGTTGATCTCTTTCCCTCGTGTGTGGTTCTTTTTCATGTTTCCTTTTCGATTCCTTGTTGTTGTGGATGTTGTTGTAGAAAATCACGTGCAAATAAATTTCATGCAAATTGCAGAAGAAGAAAACAGCCGTATCCACGGCGTAGCATGCTTTTAGGCGTTGGAGACAAAGCAGACAAAAGCATGCACGGACACGTGTAGCGTGGGCGGCCGACGCCACTTCTTCCAAGGTGGAAGGAGATCCAAAGAGAGAGAGAGAGAAAGGGACGACCGATGGATAGACAGACAAAGGGACGAGCGACCCAAAGTACGAAGCCCCAGACGCCAGACGAAGCCACTGTTTGTAGCGTTGTGTTGATTGTTATTGTGATGCCATTTACTGGCTTTGTTTCTGTCCTGCTCAATCCCGCCCACTCTTTCTCTATCTCTTTCTCTCGCACGCGCGTTCCTTTAATTTTTCCTCGTTTCGACCCGTGTCTCTGTCTGCGTTCGTCCGCTTCATTCATTTCCTGAATTCGTCCTCTTTCTTCGTCCTTTTCCTTCGTCCTCGTCTTTCATCCTCTTCCTTCATTCATCCCTTGCTGTACATATATTCACAAAGCGAGCCTCCGGCGAATTCTCCTCGCATCCTCTTCCTCAGTCTCATCCTCATCATCGACCACGTTCTCGTCCTGTTCTTCGTCCTGTTCTTCGACCTCTTCTTCGTCCTTTTCTTCGTCCTTTTCTTCGACCCGTTGGATTTCTCTTCATCTCCTCCCTCCCTCCCTCTCCTCTCCTCGTTGTCCTTCTCAACGTCCTGCTCGTGCGGAATGAAAGCAAAAAGTCGAGAAACAAGACAAAAACAAGAAACACATCCTTCGGCGATGGATGGAAGGAGACTCCATTGTTATTCATTTTGTTGTTCTTTTTTTGTTGTTGCTTCTTATTGTCTTGTTGTTTTTGTCTGTCTCTCCTTCCCCAATTGCTATTGTTGTTGCTTTGTTGTCTGGCGCGAGTTTCGTTCGTTCGTCCTCCCTTCGTTCGTTCGGCATTCGGTGATTTTGCATATGAAGTCGGCTCCCTTGAAAGTATGCAACACCTGCCGCCAGCGTTCTTCTCCTTGTGGGAGTGTGTGCAGGACTCCCTTCAGTGTGTGTGTGTGTGTGTGTCTCGACCGCCTGCAGCTCCCCAGACCTGACGTTATTTTTCGCGTCGAAAACAATCGCAATTAATTTTGATTCGACTCGGTGTAATTTTATTCTCTAATTTTGCACCCGAACGACCACAACGTGAACCAAAGAACGAACGATTGGCACGAGACGGAATGGAAGAAAGGGTAATGGAATGAAACAAAGAGGACTGGAACGTGTTGAATGGAGGGCGGAGTGGGAGGAGAACGTAATTTCAAACACCTTCCGCCGCCAACAACGATGACGAGCGAACTTCGCCTGACGTCTGTCTGATTATGACAGCGGGTCTCCGTTTTGAGCGAAGGGGTTGCGATGGTGGCGACCATCGCGGGGTTTCCTCTGGTGGGCGGAGGGTGTGGGGGGCGTGGCTGCGTCGTCGTCTGGGCGCGGGACTCCGTGGGCGGCTGGTGTGCAGATGGCGTGTGTTGGCACTTGACGTGTGCGCGTCGCTGCACTTCCTGCACTTTACGACAGACGCCTCCGCTGCCACACCCCCTTCGTCCCACCGCCCACCACACGACGGTCGCTGTCTGAGTGATGATGTCGTCGTCTGCATCGTTGTTGTCGTTATTGTTATTATTATTGTTATTATTGTTGTTATTATTGTTATTGTTTTTGTCTCTGTTCGTCTCTGATTACAATTTGCTGGCAACATTTATTATTGTGCCTCGCAAAACGCCGCTCTCGAGACATAATTGCATGTAAACATAGCTCTTTCTATCTCCCTCTCTCACACTCCGTCTCCCTCTGTCATACGTATGTGTTGTAAATTACAAATTGCCGGCTGGCAGTGTGTGTGTGTGGATATTGTTTTTGTTTCGTCTGGTGGAGATGCAAAAGTGTTGAAATTCCCTTGGAAACTATTTGACAAACTTCTTCCTTGTCCTTTTCCTCTTCCCATTCCGTTCTTCAAAACTACAAATCTTTCATTCTTCTTCTTCTTCGCTATATCTTCCATTAGTGTGGGAGAGAGAGAGATACGGAGATAAAGTTGAAGATGCCGGAAGTTGCGGCTGTAAATTGGAATTTCTTGGCAAATTCATTTTTGATTTTGAAATTCTCTCACAGTAGTTGTTGATGTTATTGTTGTTGTTGTTCCTACTGAATTGTTGTTATTGTGTTCTCTTGTTAGCCTTGCAGTGGAGAAAACAACACAGCAACAACAACAACATTGACGATGTCAACGCATAAATGTCAATATTTTGGCAAAAGTGTTGCTGCTGGACTTAATGAGGTTTTCGCAAATTGTCGATGACGAAATTAAAAGCAAACAATCGACGCCATTTTCGCATTTCCGGTCATTTTCGAATATCCGGCGAAGACTTCCTTCGCACCAAATCCTTTGATCGGGTTGATTGGGTTCCGAGATCGAAAAAACTTCTGCCGAGTGGCGTGTTCCAAAGACAAAGGCCTAAAACTAGGCAACGTTTTTTTTATCACCTTCGATTGACGACTCTCGCTTCCAACCTCTCGACCAGACCCGACTCAGTGACGAAACCGTGGCAACGATTACGGCGAGGTGGACAAGCAAAGGACACCCTGTATTCTAGGGGCTTCTTCAGGCAATTTTGAGCTCTGTGCATTGGGGACCACGCCCCCCATAAATCCCCCCACCGACCTCTCAGAACCCCCTTCAGCGAACCCTTCAATCGCTTCGATAGTTTCGCTTCGCAAATAAAATCCCGTCCACAAGTGGAAAATAATGATTTTTCACACTCCTCATCTCCCTCCTCCCGCCCTCCACACTCGAGGCGTGAAAAATGTTGACCCATAAAAAAACGAACACTCGACGCAAATTTTTGCGGTTTTCATTCGTTCGTTTCGACTTTTTTACGCCTCTCTCTCGAATTTTCCTCCTTCTCCCGCTTCATCCTCCCTCCCGCTTCATCCTCGCTCAATGAAGTTCGACGATTTCCTGCGAACAAATCAACTCGAACCCCTCGAAATTGATGGTGGAAGAGGACGAGCGGAGGTTAAGGAAGGTTTTTTCACGCCTGATACCGAAAAATCATGACTTTGAAAACATCCCCCCTGCTCGGCAAATCAAAACCCCATCCGAATTCCTGCGGACATTCGATGGTTGTCGTAAAAAAAAGGACGAAAGAGATATCGAAGAGAATTGACGAAAAGCCAGGCGAGACGAGAAACTTTCGATGGCCGGTCGTCGTTTTTCGGTTTCGCATTTTGTCGTTCTTTTCGCTATTATCACGTTTTTGTTATTGTTGTTATTGATGTTAGTGTTATTGTTGTTGTTGTTGTTGTGAAGATGATTGTTCCGATGATGATTGTTGTGATCGGTCCCTTGTTGTTGCTATGTTAATCGAATTTCAAATATTTTTATTGCCATCCGATTATGAATCTAGATTGGACCAAGGGATGCTTCCATGGGGTTGTGGCCGAGGGGGTAGGGCTAAGAGGGGCGACAGCCAGAGGGACTCGTGATTTTCCACATGGTCACCCGACCCCGCCCCTTTCCACGCCCACTTTTCCCTCTAGTGATTTGAAGGGTTCCATCGCCCTCCCTTTGGGGATTTCGATCATAAAATGAGAAACTCGTACTTCGACCTCGTTTTCTTCCTCTCTCTTTTCTCTATCTCTTTCTCTCTATTGCTTCCTCCTCCCTCCCCGAGGTCTTCTTTTAATTTCGCATTCATTATGACGTGGGGAGGAAAAAGGTGAAAATGTTGCGCAGAACTTAATTAAAAGAGGAGCGAGCGAAAGAGATGCAAAGGTGAAAATTGTCGTCGCTGCAGTTTTTTTTCTAGCGAGCATCGGGCGAGGACGAGAAATGAAAAATATGATGAAAAAATTAGTGGGAGATAAAATATTAAAGAAGTTGTGCTTTTGCATATTTAGCGTTTGACACGCCCCCACAATCTCCTGGATCTCTGGAGTGAAGGAAGGAGTGAAGAAGTGAGTGAAGAAATGATGAAAAGAAAGAAAGGAGTAGGAAGGAAGGAAGTGAGGTGAGGTGGATGCGGGAAGCGACGAGAACGGCACTAAGAAAATCATACCGAGCGGATGCGTTGCGCACCGAATGTTTGTCAGCCATGTTGCTGTCGCTGTTGTCGTTGTTGTTGTTGCTGTAGTTTTTCGCTCTTCTTTCTCTTCTTCTTCCTTTCCTGTTACCAGTTGCTTCGCAACAAACAATGGCGGAAAACGTGGCGTGGCGGAAATTTCATTAAAATTTAATCTGCATTTTTTATTGTGTACACTTTTTTGTTCGCCCTTTCCCCTCCCCTCCCCATTTTTCGTCGTCGCCCCGCCCCCTGTTCGCCTACCTCGTTTCCCCTTTGCCCCGCTCACAAAATGGAAATGCTTAAATATTGTTCTTTTTCGCTCTCGCAGATCTCTTGAATTTAATTCCCGTTGAGTGGAGATTCTCGTGCTCACTTTCTCGTTTGCACTCTCTCCTTCTCGCTCTCACATTCTCTCGCTTTTTCTCACTCCGTTTCTCGCTCTCTCTCACAGTTGTTTTTCGCTCTGTCTCCTTCTGCTGATTTCATTAAAGTTTGCTCTTTTGAATTTCGCAGGTTTTCATGAATATTTGAAATAATTTCTTTCTACTTGTTGGTTCTGTTTTCAAATTTTTAATTTTGTTATTCCCAATTTATTTTCTCTCTCTCTCACTCGCTCTTTCGTCGTCTCATTCCGCGTTCCATTCCCATAGCATTTCCTCAATTGGCATTCGAAATTTATGTGTTTTGTCTGTTGCTGAAATATTTCCATTTTATTTTCTTCTCTCTCGATCGCTCCTTCTCGCTCTCTCTCTCTCGATCGCTCCTTCTCCCTCCATCCCTCACTCTCTTTCTATCGTTTTCATTCTCGTGTTCACATTTGAATTTTTGGCTTCGGTTTCATTATTTTCGTTCGACTTTTTATTTCGCTCTGCTCGATTTTCGTTCATTTCCATTTCGATGTGGGATTTTTTTCCTCGCTCTGATCCTCGGCAGCACAAATCGCCGGCGAGTCACGTGACAAAAACGAAGCCGAAACAACCAACGGTAAGTGTGTCGTTGACATGCGGCGACCGGGTCGCGATTTGCATGCGACCTGCTTCTGGCGGGCCTCGGGCTTCGGCGGCCCGGCTCAAGAGGCCTCTCGATGGGGGTCCTTTTTAGAGATTTTCTAGTTTCGGTTTCGGGGCTTCCGGTGCTCCACTAGGGGTGGATGTGGGAGAAACCATTAAATTGGGCTTTCAAGTGGATTTATAATGAATTTCACAAGTTTGAGTGGTTTTCAAAATTTGAAGAGATTTTCACAATTTTGAATGATTTTCAACATTTTCAGTGAAATTCACAATTTTTAATAACTTTATCAATTTTGGAAGGATTTCATTTTCATGAATTTTAGAATTTTTAAAATTTTAATATTATTTCTAATGATTTTCGCAATTTTTCATTATTTTTTTTTTAGAGAATTTCACATTTTTTTATGATTTACATAATTTTTAATAAATTTTGCTTTTTCTGATGATTTTTAAAATTTTTAAGGATTTTTTGATTTTTTAATCATTTTCAAAATTTTTACTGATTTTGATTATTAACAATTTTGAAGATTTTTCTAATTTAAATTCCTGAGAAGTGCTTTCTTCCATCTAACTAATGACATAATATCCTTTATCCCCCTCAATGATCAGATAGAAATCAGTTTCAAATCCTTAACTCTTTCTCTCCACCCTCCCAGGCGCCCGATCTCCTCAATCTTGGGTCGCATGGAGACGTTTTCTTTAACCGTCTTCTTGAAATGGTCTCGTCCTTTGAAACAAACTTCTGCAAAAGTAAATTATTAACAACTCGTGAAGTTCGCGAGAAATCGACTTTCCGAAATCAATCTAGAGGAGGGAAAGAGAAAGAGGGAAGGAAAAATTTTAAAAAAGAGCAAAAAGATGAACAACAAATAAAGCGAAAGAAAGATTTCAGAATTTCATATGCTCGAAAAATGTTGACATTTGGAAAGTTTTGTTTTCATCCTCAGCCTCGTCCTCAGCTCAGCTCAACGCCTCCCTGTCTGCCACGCCCCCGCACGGTTGCCGCGGTTGATGGCGACAAAGTTGTGCGACTTTTTGTGAAGTTGGCAACATTTACGAGATGAGAGAGGGCGCGGCATGTGGAAGGAGGCGGGAGCTTTCGAGCTTTACAGTGTTGCTTACCAAGCACTTTGAAGTTTCTTCAACTTCCCTGTGGTTGTTGTTACTCTTGTTATTGTTGTTGTCATGGTTGGTTGTTGTTGTTGTTGTTGCCATGACTGGTTGTTGCTGTTGTTGCCATGACTGTTTTTTGCTGTTGTTGCCATGACTGGTTGTTGCTGTTGGTGATGATGATGGTTGTTCTTGTTGTTTTTACTGCAGACGGCTCTGAGGTTTCGCTTATGCTTCGACTTCGTTGTTGTTGCTGCCGTTGAAATTATTTATTTGTGTCAACATTTTAAGAAGGTGATAAATGAAATTTATGATTCCGTTTCGCTTGGTTTCGTTTTCGTTGCCGGAGAAAAAAAAGTTTTTCTCGTTTTCCGCCACCCCAGGTCGACTTCTGTCACCGGGGCTCCTTTGGTGAGTTTTTCATCCTGAGTTTTTCATCTGTCCGTCCGTCTGTCTGTGCCTTCGTCCTTTCGTCCCCTCGTCCGTCGTTTGCGTGGCTGTGATTTCGGTGTCTTCTTTGGGGACCCCGTCCTCCCCGCCCCGCCCCTCACATGTGTCCTCGGTTTGGTTTCAGTGGGCGGGGTTCGGTGAAAGTTAACGTGATCACGCATGCACACGTGGCGCCCATCGTGGTAGTTGGAGGGAGGGGGAGGGTCAGGAGTGGTTGGCAACAGGACCAGAGGACATTCGGTTTGGTTGGGGTGCGGTGATAAAATTTCTGGGTGCGTTTGAAAAGTTTCCTTCGATGAGCAGGCGATGGGTGCTGAGGCAGCACTGCGGGAAGTGGGCGGGGTCGCTCGTGAGGGGTTGAGATCCACCAACGAGGAGTTTGGAAGTCGCCTCATGAGGGGTTGGAATCTGCTCACAAGGTGTGGGTTGGGATCCGCTCGTAAAAGCCTCCATTAAACGTAATTGAAAATGTGTGAAAGTCGTCGCGAGGTCGAGTGAAATCGAGACTCGAACCACACGCCCCCCCTCCGCCCACTCCTCAACCGAACAGCTTCCGTCTCACTGTGTGACGAAACGGTCGACTGAAGCAGCTGCTGAATTTTTAATGTCTGTTCTGAGAGACAAAGTTAGAGAGAGAGGAAAAGGGAACCAGAGGTAGAAACATAGAGGGAGAAAAACAGAGAAAGATATGGAAAAGGAAAAAGAGAGACCGACAGAGAGCGGGAGCTTGACAAAAAACTACAACAACAAGAAGGGGATTTTTTATCAATCCTCAGCCGGAAGTTGCCAATTATCCTATGCTGGCTTGCGTTGCCAACCATGGCAAATGTTAGGATTGACAACTTCAAAGCGGATTTTAATTTATGATGGTTTTTCATAAGCATTATTTTTTGTTTAATTTGTTCTTTTGACAAAAAATACAAATAAATTCAAATACAAAAAAATTAAATTAAAGTGAAATGATTTAAAGTGCCAAAATATTTAATGGAGATAATTATAAATGCAATATTTTATGCTCCTAAAAATAGAATAATTTATTTTTTCTGTTATCCAAATTTTGTTTTGAAATTTTTAAGTTTTATTAAATAATTAAATAGAAAGATTCAAAAAAAATATATTTAAAATAGTTTGTTTTTATTGGTTCTACTATTTATTTTTTTTCTATAAAATTTTTTTCTTTCAAAATATAAAATACAATTTTATGCCAAAAATTATGTTTCAAAAATTGTTTAAGGCTTTTTTTAACTTCAAATTATTTTTCTATAACACTTTTGAACTCTCTGATTGGGTTGGGATTCGAAAGTGAAATGTTGTTAATTTTCCTTCAATCGCTCTCTTTGTGCTTCTATTTTAAACTCATTTTCCATTTTATTCTCTCTCCCTTACCCTCTTTCACTATTTTATATTCATTACGTATCTTTTTCTCTTTCTCGTCCCTTGATCACACTTTTAAACTCATTTCCTAATTCTTTCTAATTCCTGATTCTCTTTCTCTTGCAGAGACGCGAACAAGATGTGACACCCCTCGATCGTATCGCTCCGACCCCAGAGACCAAGTGAGACATATCACAACAACAACACCAACTACAACAACTACAACCACAACGACAGGAACAATAACATAATCATCAATAACGAGAACAACTAGCACCATGGTGGAATCCTCGAGTCTCAGCCGCCCGCTGACGAATTCGCAGCAGGCGCCAATCGCCCACCACTCGCCCTCGGGTCTGCGCTGCGGGAACCTCGAGACACGCGTTCGCGGCTCCTGGTACCGCGTTCTCGTAACACTCGAGACCGACTTCCTCTCGATCAGCCTCGACGAGTCCTGCGAGTCCTCGATGGGCGGCGTCGGCGGCGATCAGTCGACAACACTGAATGGGACTCTTGGGTATGATTTTTAAAACTGTTTTCTTCAAATATTTTTCTGCCACATGGCTTGATTACATTTTTTGACTCTCTCTTAATGATTTTAGTTGACTCTCATCAATTTTTATCAATCAATTTTTGACTATAAAAGGTTTCTTTACTAACTCTATTAATAATTTAAGATAATTTAAATATTTTTCTCTCACTTTTAATCGTTTTTTTAGTCTCTTTTAACTATTTTTGACTCTCTCTCTCTGTCTACATAAAGCATTTTTTTGATTTCCTCTTGAGAATTTTATTGGCTCACTCAAATTTTTTTGGCTCTCTCATTTTTGTTATTTTTTTAAATATTTTTTGAGTCATTCTTAATAATTTGTTTGACTCTCCCTTTCGTCCTCCAGGAGCAACCACAGTGGTCAAAACGGGACCCTCCCGCCCTCGGCCTCGATGCACGGCGTGGCCGCGCCCACAAACGCCCTGGTCGGCGGCGGTGGGGCGACGGTGACGCCGATGACACCGATGACGACGACGCCGGCCGCGGAGGTCGAAGGCATCGACAACGGGGGGGATCATTTGCTGAACAACAACAACAACGCTATGGACAACAGCATGGAGATATGCGATGTACCTGATCACGTGGCCAACCAGAAGAGACATGTGAGTGGGGGTGGGGGGGGGGGCGAAATGGGGGAAAGTGGGCGTGGTTGGGGTAATTAAAATGTAGAAAGTCAAGCGGCGTCGTCGAAGGGGTTCCGACGCCTCATGCGAGGGGTGGCGGCTGGAGGTGGGCGTCGTCGAGCTTTGTTTATCGCCCTGAAGTATGCTAAAGCATGCATGAAACAGCGTAATTTGCCGAGAACGAGTGCCGAGGGGTCGCTTCTCGTCCCCTCTTTTCCTCTCTCAACTCATTCTCCCCACCCCACCTCATTCATAAACCCACCCAAATGGCTTCATTTGAAGTCGGGCACGAACCAACATGAGGGTGGAGCGAGAGACTGAAGGGTTCAAAAGAGTTGAGTTGAGGAGGTGTCAGGATTCTGACAGCCGGCATGCGCTTTGGGGGGATGGAGGGGCACAGATTGGCTTTGTTCGCCGAGGGGACGAACAGACTGGAGAATGGATGGAAGGACAGACGGATGAACGAACAAAAGCAGGGACGGACGGACAAAAGCACGAATGGACGGACAGACACATGAAATGATGTCGACTGACGTCGGAATTTGAATCGATTCGATTGAAAACCTGCAAGTAATCCACTTTTATTTATTTCTCCCCTCATTCGAACTCCATTGTCGTATTCTCCGGATCCCCCTTCAGTCCTTCCGCGGATCCATCGGACTCCTCGACCCTTGTTTCACCCCTCAAAGGACGTTAACGGACGTGACATTCCATTGTCTGCTAATTGCTCTCCCGGGAGGAGTTTCGCCAACGGACAAAACTCCCTCAGAGGGCGGTGAAATGTCAAAGGCGAAGGGTTACAAAGAGTTTCAAAAGGGAAAAGGGCTCCAAATAATAGGTGGAGAGTCCACACAGAAGGTGTTGGGTATTTTCATTGAGGTATTGAGCATTCTCATCAAAGGGTTCGTGGGATTCCCCTCTGAGGGATCAACTTTTCACACCAGTCAAATATTAATACAATTCTCATCATTCTTTCTCTCTGCTTTCTCTCTCTTGCTTTGATCCATGATCCTCACACCAATTTTCCACACTCCAAAATTCATCACTCATTTCTCCTCACTCCAATGCCGATCCACGCCCGATTATTCCTCATCCTCTTGTTCATCACTCCATTGTTCTCGCCCCATTGTTCCACACTCCTACCTTTCGTCCTTTGTTGTGTCCTGTCAACTCATCCTTTATCAACTCTTTTTCACCTCCTTTTCAACCTCAATTTTCAACTCTTTAACCATCTCCTCTTCCGCCTCTTTCTTCCTCGCCTTCCCGCCTCCTCCAGGTGCGCATCATCAAGTCGGACAACAACGGACTCGGCATCTCAATCAAGGGCGGCCGCGAGAATCGCATGCCGATCCTCATCTCGAAGATCTTCCGGGGCATGGCCGCCGACCAGGCCAAAGGACTCTACGTGGGCGACGCCATCCTGACCGTGAACGGCGAGGAGCTGCGCGACGCCACCCACGACGAGGCGGTGCGAGCGCTGAAGCGGGCCGGACGCGTCGTGGACCTGGAAGGTGAGTCTAATAAAAATAAATAAATTCAATCCAATCGAGGGTCGAGGGTTGATTTCACAATATTCACCCAAGAAGCAGAAGAAAACCCTCCGCGGAGAAGGTCTTCAATTTTTGCATCCAAATTGAAATCCCAACTCTCTATCAGTTGTCTTCCCACCCTTTGATTCTCTCTCTGTTTCGCTCCATCACTTTGTCTTCCTCATCACTCTGTCTCCCTCATCCCCTCTCTCTCCTTCAGCGCGGCCCTTTTTCAATTCTCAGCGAAAATAAAGCTGTCACGGAAAACGGCCTCCAAAAGGGATTCAAAGGGTTACTGGTGGTGCTCAGGGGCGTGGCCGAGAGGGGGGGTGGACGTTGGGATGATCCACGTTTCGGCCGAGAGGCGTAAAAACTGCGTTAGACAGCGAAATGAATGGGCACAAAGTTGGAGGAGGTGGAGAAGAAGAAGCGGGTGGGGATGAAGGACGATTACGAAAGGGTTTTTGCAGAGACGAACGCGAACGCTTATTCCGGCTACTAGCGAGCCATCGATGACGGGGGGCGAGGGGAGAAGGACGATGGGGAAGAGAAACACGAGCCAATCCACAGGACGAAGGAAGAGGAAAAGGGTGGGATGAGGAGAAGTCGAAAAACACGCCACAAAATAAATCATTGGCCAAAGGTTTTTCGTGGCTGGTCAACGGCTGTTGATTTGTTCGTTTCTCTCTGTCGCTCTCGATACTCACAACCCTCTCTCCCTCCCTCTCTCTCTATCGCTCTCACATCAACCTCCTCCTACTCAGATTTTTTCAACCTTCTCCACAGGTTGTCGGTTGTAAAAATATCTCTCCATGTGTGGTGCGGTAGATGCAGGGGGAGGCGGGGAGCCTCTGTTTTGGCCAACTTCCTCGTTATTCCTTGCTTCGCTTACACGCTGGTCTCCTCTTTTTCCTCGTCTTTCCCTTCTTTCACCTCTCGTTCTCTCATATTCCACGCTTTCTCCTCTTCTAAGTCTCTTCGTGTCCGTTATTTTTTCGTTCGCAAAATATTTGTTCTTTCGCCTGATCCTCCGGACACGCCTCCTTCCCCCAAAATGCCGCCAAACTCCTCTGGCTGAATTTCGACCGTTCTTCCGTCTGTCCATCCATCTGTCTGTCCATCTGTTTGTCTGTCCGTTAGTCTTGTTATTGTTGTTGGCGGTGAAAAGTTTTCTCATTACTCACCGTGGCCGAGGTCGGTGTTGACGGCGCTCGGGGAGTTCGCCTCGTGAGCCCGAGAGAGAGAGATGGGGCGAGTGGGCGTCGTGGGAGTGGGCGTGGGACGAAGTGGAAGTGGGCGTCGTGGGTGTGGGCGTGGCAGATGGTGGAGACCGTTGCGGCGGCGACGTCGGTCTGCGGTCGGCGAGTGGCCGGTGGTTCAACCACTGGCTCGTAATCCTTTGCTGCGACGAGAGCCGCTGTTTGTCTTCCCTCTCTCTCTCTTGCCCCTCTTTCTCTTCCCTCTCTTTACCTTCTTCTCTTTCTCCTTCCTTCTCTTTGGGGATTTCTTAAGCGCTTGTTGGCAACATTTTCGCAGATTTCGGACTGCGTCTCTCGCTGTCGGTCTCTGTGTTTGTTTGTGTTTGTGTCTTTGAGTGGTTGGAGTGTATGTGTGTGTGTTTTTCTTCGCTTTGGGTCTTTGGTAAATTTTTCCTGTTTGCTCGAGTTTCGGCTCCCTCGATCCCTGGTGTGCCCCCCCCCCCCTCTTACCGCCTCCTCAATCCTCAACTCACGCTGTCTTTTTCTTAAATGGAATCGCATCCCCTCTCCTACTATCTGCCTTTCTTCCGACACTTTCCCTCTATCTCTCTCTCTCTTCCCCTTCCTACCTCTCTCCTCTTTTCTCTTTAAGTCTCTGTGGTCCTCTCTTCATCCTGTTGATTTTTCTATTCATTCGCAACGTCCATTTGTGTGGTTGTGTTTGTATTTGCTTTCGTTTCCGTTTCAATTATTTTCCTGCTCCTCACTCCCTCTCTCTCTCTCTCTTCCCCCATCTATCTTTCTCTTGAGCTTTCTGTCTTTCTCTCTCTCGCTGGGAGTATTTATTTGTTTTGGCGTGAAATGAAGACGAAAATATTTTTCATTCCGGATTAAAGTTTGTTTGTTTATCCGAGTGGTTGTTATTGTTGTTGTGGTTGTTGTTTTGTTGCAATTATAGTTGTAGTTGTTTTTTCTCCTTTGTAAAGGTTGATGTTTCTCCTGTTGTAAATCCACAATCCCGAATTTGCGTTTTCAAAATTGAAATGTTGAACTCGGTCTGAATCTGATCCGATCTCGTCGTTCGGTCGAAGAAAGAAAAGCTTCCTGATTGAACGTGTTGGAGGGGGGAGGAAATTGCAAAAATTAATCCCTTTTTGCTGGGATTACGAAGAGTAAGTGAAAGAGAGATGTGAGGGAGAGAGAGAGTGAGGAGCGAACGAGAGCGATGGAGTCGAGTGGTCGTATTTTCAAAACGTTTGTTTTTCGTCAATGAATCTCTTCTTCATTTCCTTTTTCTGCACGCTCTGTTCACCCTCCTTTCATTCCCTTCTTAACTCTCTTTTCACTCCTTTTATCACTTCCTTCTTCACATCCTTTTCATTACTCCACTTCACTCCTTTTCTTTCACTTCGCCTCCCCTCTTGTAATCCTTGTTCTCGGTTTCTTCATAGTGATTTGCATTATTGTTTGTGGCTGCTGCTATTGTTGTTGTTTTTCTAGAATGTGTTGTTGTTATTGTTGTGGTATTTGTTGTTGTTCATGTCATTGTTGTTTTTGCCGTTCGTCTAGGTGTTTGTTTTTATTTGAATTGTTGTGAAAATTGTTTGTTTTGAATGTGAATTTTCCTTCCTGCTCTATTGCCAAAGAAAATGGTGGTCGACCTGTCTGTCCGTCCTTCTGTCCGTCCATTCGGGAGTCTGTCGGCCGTTCGATGTCGGTCAAGTTGTCAAGTTTTCAAACAATTTAATTCGATTCACCGAGCGGCTGAGAGAGAAGTAGTGAAGAAGAGAAAAAGAATGAGAGAGCATGAGAACAAAAGACTGAGACTCCAGGAGGATGAAAGGATTGAGTTCAGAAGCAGGAACTCAGTTACAGAGGAGCAGGAGCTGATCCGCAAAGAGGGAGAGAGGGAGATTGAGTTCGGAAAGGAGATGGATAGAAATAGCTGGAGATGTAGCGAGATTTGAGAAAGACGTCGGAATGTTTCCCGCCGACCGACCGAAGTCCGAGACCGAGGGTTTCGCCTGGACCTGAGTTCGTGAGATGGAAATCGAATCGAGTTAAAATTTTCGATGCGAAGGAGAGAAGGAAGAATTTTCACCGACAAAGCATTTCTCAAGCGTGGATTTTTTCAATCAACTATTTTGTCTACTAGTTTTTCAAAATTCTCAATGATGTTGAGCAGCATTTTTAAGGTCGCTCATACGCCTCCATGTCCTTCGAATGTTCGTCTAAAGGACTTTATTTTTATTATATAAAAAACGTATTTTCTCATCATAACATTCAGTGCTGTGAACAGGAAGAGGAGGAAGAGTGATCGAAGGAAGAGATGAAAGAAAAATAGGAGATGATGCAGATTCGAGTTTCGCATCGAGTTTTCTTCCAATTAATGGTAAGCAGCTGCCATTTTGTTGCCGCCATCTTGTTGCGCGTGTCATTGTTGTTGGTTTCACTCGCAGAGCTCTTGTTGCTTTCAACTGATGCTGTCATTGTTATTGTTGTTGCTATTGTTGTTGTTCTTCACATTGTTGCTGCCATTGTGATTCTTGTTTTTTTTTTTTTTCATTTTTGTTATTTCTGTTGGGTGGCAACGCTTCGCATTGCATCGCATACCAATTTGTGAGGGAATTTGAAAGATATTTGATATGAATAAGAATCGCCAGAGAAAAGATGAAGCTGATGAAGAATAAGATGGAGAACAATGGGAAGAAGAAGAAGAAAAGGCGGGGGCTGCAACGAAACGCACCGGAAATAAATGCGAGAAGGAAGCGGAAGGAAGGAAGCAGGAGGCGGTGGGCGGAAGTCAGAGGACGTCAAGGGAAGAAGCGGAAACGAAGGACGATTGCAGTGAAGCGAGGTGCTGCGAGGAAGATTGGAAAAATGCAAGATTCCTGCATTTCTTACCTCCATTTGCAATATTGCTCTTGCTATTCTTCGATATCTCTCTTTTGTTCTTTGTTTCTTCCTTTTCATGTCTTATATTTTTTCATTTCTGCCTTTTTTTCATTTCTTGTATTTTGTTCATCTTTTTATCCATATTTTTTTCCATTTCTTCCCCTTTTCCTATTCTCCAATTTTCTCGTTTCTTTACTTTTTTCATATCTTCTTGTTCTGTTTTTCATTTCATCTATTTCTTCCCATTTCTTCTCTTTTCTATTTGCTTCGTGTTGTTGAACCTTCTTCTGCTGCTTGTTGTTTCTCTGAATGGAATGGAAAATTCCTGTTTTGTTGCATGCGAAATGCTCGCCTTCAATTGAAATGAAGGGGGCGTGTTCGAGGGGGGCGTGGACCGTGGATGATGAGAAACAGACTGCGTTTCAATAAACTCCTCCCTCTACTTTTCTTCTCCCCTGTTTCTTGTTATTCTTGTTCTCTTCTTCTCCTCCTTCTTCGGTGTTTTCGGTGTAAACAGTGTCCACTTAATTTTCCACTGAAGAAAAATCGTGTTTTTTTCTCTCATTTTTTAGTCCTTCAGGGCTTTTCTGTAGTTTTTTTCTCGGAGCATACTTTTAGGGTTCTTCTTGGAACAATTTCCGGTCTTCACTCTTCAATAGTTCTTGAGCTCTTTGCAACTATTTGTTGGACCTTCGTTTGCCCTCGTTTTTAAAGGAATATGGAGAGGAGGAGGATGGGGAAATGAATAAAGAAATTGAGTTTTATATTTTCTCTTCTTTAAACTCTTTTTTCCTTCCTTCTATCCCTTTCCTGCTTTGCCTGAACTTCGTGGAATTGCTTCTGCCTTCGTCTATAAGATTTCTTTCTCACGATTCTTCGTTCGATTGGTGACAACTACAATAATGTGAAACTTTCATAGCTTTCATATAAACAATATAGTAGACTAATAACAATAACATGATCAACCAGAACATGAAGAACAACAACATGGGAAAACAAATACAACAAGAAAATCAACAACATGAAAAAGATCAAGAACAACATGAGGAACAAAAACAACACGAAGAATATCGAACTATATCTAGAACAACAACACTATTCAGTACAAAAACAACAACACCATCCAAAACTACAACAACAACAACAACACCAACTAGAACAATAACAACAGCATCCAGATCAACAACAACAACAACACCAAGAACTCTAATCAAAATTTACTAAAGCCGCCAGACATGAAAACACATTGTTTAGTTTCGAAATACGTGATGTTTGGCAACGCGACGTGCGCACTAGAGGTGCCCAATCCCAGTGTTGTGAACAAGCAGAAAAAGTAGTAAAAAACCAGTGACTGCCATCTTTCGCCAGAAGGGACAAAGCGTCGGGGTGGCAACGTCGTGTTCGCTTGACACTGAAAAATGAAAGCGAGTTTTCAGCTTTTGATGTCCTCCTTTAGAATGTCTCACTCGCTCAACCTTTCGCTCGCTCCTTCACACAATCTCTCTGCCTCTCCTTCATACAACTGCTCTCTTTCTCCCTCTTACCCTGTCCCTGTCTCCCTTGCACAATCTCTAGTCGGGTCTTCCTGAGCTAAAGTCATTGAAATATACTGCAATTTTTCTTCGACGAATTTAATAACTTGCCGAGTCCTGAAAGTATGCCAGCAATTTGCGTTCGTCCCCCTTGAATTTTTTTCTCTTTTTTTTCTGTTTTTATCCTTTGTCCTACCCTCTCCCTCCCTCTCTCTCTCTGCCTCATCCTTTGAGTCTTTCTCACTCTGTCTGCTCCTTATCGTTCTCCACTTTTCGTCCTCCTCCTGCTGTTGCATCGCCAATTGTTGGACATGTATTGAGCAACAACTTCTCGTTCGGTGGAGGGAAGTGGGCGGTGGGCGGGTTCGATGGCAACTTCAACGATCTCCAACAACAAAGACAATAATGACAAATCAGCAACAACAACTAAACACCAATAACAACAACAATGACAAAAGTGCTCTTCACTGAAAGGATTTCGAAGGCAGCTGCAGAAAAATGCATCGAGCCGAAGCAACGACGACCAAGGGGAGCCTCGAGGGAGGGGGCGGGGCGTAACTCATGATGAAGACAGATGGTGTTCACTGTGGCAGGGAGACAGACACGAAGAGGGCGGACAGATAGACAGACGGATGGACAGACAGACAGGCGGAAAGACGAACGAAGAGATGAAGCACCGAACGATTCTCGTTCAATTGTTGCTGGTGCTTTGCGAAAATCGATGACAATCGTGGCTGACCGGTGGACGATGGACGGATGGGGGGAGATCGAGGTGGGCGAGGTCGACGATCGGCGAGGGGGCGGACAGATGGGCGCCGACCCATCGGACAGATAGACATGCGGATGGAGTTTGGGAGTAGGCGACGACGATGGACAGCGAGACGAACGCATCACTGGATCAGCGATGATGGGGCGAGCGAAGGGGGAGGGACGAGAGGAGAGACGAGGAGAGAGATGAGGGTTGGAACGAGGAAAGTGCGGGTGGACAACGACGACGATGGACGGACGGACCGAGAGACAATCGCCGTACTTATTTATCTTTGCACAGTTTGCAAAGCACGCCCCGAGGGATGACTGCGATGATGCTGGAGGAAGAGAGAGAAGAGATGAGGGGGAAGGAATAAGAGGGAAAGAGATGAGAGTGAAGGACGAGGAGAATGAACAGAAAGAGATCAGAGAGAAGATGAGATACTTGCGAACAATCGATTCTTTCGCATAAGCGAACTAAACTGGAGAGTGGGCCGGATGGAGGGAGGCGCCGATGGAGAATCCAGAGAGACTCAGGGAGTCTCGGAGTGAGGATGGGAGTCTGCAGGTCCCACTGGAAGACGCCCTCGCTCCCATGAGACGGGGAGCAGAAGCAGGACCAGCATCAGCAGCTCCTGCGAGGATCTCGAGGCACGCGCTGCATCCAATCGCGCGTGTGGATTTCGTCCGTACGTTTGTCTGTCCCTATTTTCTGTCTGTCTCTGTCCTTCCCTCTGTCTGTTCCTCTGCCAGTGCCTCTGGCTCTTCATCTGTTCTTCCCTCTGTTCATCCCTCTCGTCGTCCCTCTTTCAGTTCGTCTGTGTCCTTCCTTTCAATTCGTCTGTCTCTCCTTCCTTCCATATCTCTGTCTGTCTGTCCGTCCTTCCTGTGTGTCCTCCTGTCGCGACCTCGGACGTTCGGTTCATGTGTCTGCATGCAAATGCGATGGCTTCCCTCATTTTGCATCTCACCCTTTTGCATTCCCTACCTCTCTCCATCCTTCTCTTCCTCTTGTCCCTCTCTCTCCCTCGGGCACCATCTCACCTTCCATCGCTCTGTGTGCGTGTGCAAATCAAGTTGTTGTACTTACGTTGAGTCGAAATTAAATCCGCCGGAGGACGATGACGAGATGGAGGTGGAAACGGAGGCGAATGTGGAGGCAAAAGCAAATGATGTGGGGCGTCTGCATCGATTGGCGGCATTCGATTTGATGGCCCGCATCCCAATGAGATGTTGGCAACACTGGAAGGATCCCCTCCGTTGTACTCCTCCTGGCTTCTCTTCCTGGATTCTCCTCCTGTTGTTTCCTTCTACTCCTCTTGGCTCCCGTCCGCCGCACTTGTCAAATATATCTGTCAACTTGACAATCGCGGTCGCGCCCCACTCGCCATCGGCGTCGTCGTTGTCTTGATTAATCGCTGCAATGGCTCGGACCACGGGTCGTCCTGTGTCCCTCAGACGTCGCCCCCGTCACACTCTCCTCCCCCTCGAGGACGAAGGACGAACAGAAATTTAATTAAACGCCCTGGCATCCGGTCCTTCGTCGTCGTCGTCATCGTCCCAGCGACGAGTGCGTCGTGCGCTCGCGTTCACGCTCACGTTGAAGTCGCAAATTAATTTTGCAATATGGCGCATGAAAATGGCTGCTGAATGCGCGATGACAGGAAGTGCCAGGACCCGGCAAAATGGCGGCGGACGCGGAGTCCTCGGCGCGTATTCGTGTCTGATTTACGTGAGCCGAATGCACACGGAGCGAAAGCGAACGCGAATGCGAACGAAGGCGAGAAAGAAACGGTGAATGTGTTGTTTCACTCCCGACGACCTGGAGCAAAATAGAGCGAAAGAGGTGATTTAAGGACCCAGCGATGCCACCCTCAGCGACGAGGGCACGATCGAAGTGGGTGCGAAATCGACGCCGCTCGCCTTAAAGTGCTCCATCGAGGGATTTCGCACTCGAGGCTCGAATCGACTCGTGTTTGGAACTCGAATAGGATGCGAATTCGAATTTGACTCGATTCGAATCGAATCGAGGTCGGAAGGAGGAGGAAGTGGGCGAGGAGAGGAGACGAGACAGGGTGGCATCGCTGCCAAAGCCATGGCCATAAATATTCATGCGAAATTCAGTCGCAGAGACCTCGATCGACTAATTGTAAATAATTTGAATTTCCTCCTCAGCCCCGGCCGAGCCCCATCTCAAATTGATACAATTTACAGTTTGCCGTCCAATCTCCATTTTCTATTTCCATCCTGGCCATCGAGTCAACCGACCCATGTGTGGGTGTCTGTGTCTCTGTGTCTATGTGTGTGTGATTCTATGGGTGTCTGATTCGGCCTCTTTGGATGAATGAATGAATGGGAATGTGAATGCGAATGTATGTGAGGGTGTGTGTGTGAGAATGTGGACAAGTGCGAATGCAAACTCATGGCAAATTGTGTTTTTGTTGCTGTTGCTGTTGCTTGTGTCGTTCTTGTTTGTTATTGTTATTTTGTTATCGTTGTTGATTGTTGTTGTCTCTTGTTGTTGTCCCTTGTTGTTGTTGTTGACATAGGTTTGTTGTTGTTATTGTTATTATTGGTTCGTGTGCCGCACATAAATGAATTTTAATGATTCTCTTCTAATGAACATCCGCTTCGCATGAAACTGATTTTCGAAAAGTTCAAAATTTATGCTTGGCCATTGGTTTCATTTTTATTTTCATTTTTGTTCTTGTTTCTCTTGCTCCTCATATATTTGTTGTTATTGTTGTTGTTGTTATGACTCAACTTTATTTGCTGTTTTTGTTGTTATATTGGTACTCTTCGTTATTATTT